>OCZR010158104.1:0-12599 GCA_900234385.1 Anemonia viridis | reverse complement strand
TACCCAATGGACACTCACTCGGACATCTGATATGTCATAAGGGTACTACCCAGATGGACACTTCTAGTTATGTACTTTTGGGTCGAGTTATTTAGTCTTCACCGCAATAGCGTAGCCAACAGGTTGGAGGCGGCCCAAAGTGATAAATGAAAAACCCTCCACAATTTCTTACATTAATGTACCTAGACCAGTGACAGCAATCATTGGACCAATGGAAGCAGACTTTTCTTGAGATCGTTCCTTGTTGTATGGTTGGGTGTGATTCATTTAACCAGCCAGGCGCATCTGTGCTGCATCGACGTATTGGGACACAACTTGTTGGCATACGAACGCCTGCCTCGCCACTCAAGCGATACCACCCCAAGGCTATATCGCTGTCGCATATGAGAGTTTGTTCGGAAATCAGTTTATATTTGACATTTCTGGTTGCATTCGTGATGGTGGTATAAGAAAAACAGCCAATGAAATCTGTATGTGTATAAAAATGATAAGTGACTGTTAAAAATTGAACGTCTCTTACTTGCATGCGTTCAATTTAGCCATATTGTCATCTTACAGAACTTGTCCTAAGAGGAGAAGGGTACGTGAGCTTACCAGGTACTCCCTCCAGGATTTTGTCCTAAAACAATTACCTCTAATACTAAAAAACTATTGCAAATTGCAGTTATCAATTTTGAAAAGATAAAATGTACTGTTTGTCATTAAGAAGTATGTTTCCAACGTATTTCTAAACAAAACTGATAATGCATGATGATCATGATGATGATGATGATGGTGTACGTGGTGGTGTACCTGTGAATGCACGCGCCTCTATTTCCACGGAACCCAGTATTACACTGACAGTAGTAAATGAACCAGCAGTGTTTGTACAAGTAGCATAAGTATAGCAGTTGTGAGTACCACTAGTACACTCGTTTACGTCTGTAAAAATGTTATTTTTGAGCTGAAATTGCTTTACCATATTGTTATATGCCCTTTTGAAAAAAGAGCTGTAAACGCTTGGGTTCTGGTGGAGTTAACGGCATGTATAGTAAAAGAGAGTGAAAGTAAACCGGACTGAGAGAAAATGCTTTGGTGAGCTAAAAATGATACTTTAATACATGATCCATACCTGTACAGTAGTGTCCATTTCCATGGAACCCAGTTTTACACTGACAAGTGAACGAACCAATGTTGTTGGTACAGCGGGCATGGGCATCACAGGTACCACTACCAGAACACTCGTCTACATCTAATAAAACAATATCCCAGCGAGGTCGGAAATTAATTTTTCCGAATTTTATTTCCAAGGGTCTTTCGCCCGTAATAACCTCGTTCTTTAAGCACTACAACTTATCTTTCATCCACTCTATATATTTCATATGTGATACGCGGTCCACATTATTCTCAATATTACTTAAGGTTAGTGGAGTGGAGTGGAGCACTTGGAGTGGAGTGGAGTTGAGTACTGGAGTGGAGTGGACCACAAATAATGCTCGTAGGCCTTTCAGCTTGAATGTTTCAAAATGGTAGAATTTACAAAGAAATGTATGGTTGTAGGGACAAATATCGGACAACTGTCCCTACAACCATACATTCCTTCGTACAGTTCTACCATATTAGAACGGCTGTAAAACTTTCGGCAATATTGAGCCAATTAACACCAAACTTCGGGATTTTGCAAAGCTCGATATGCTCTTTCTTTCTAGGTGAGTCTTGTGTTGACATCATCAAAATTTAGGGACTCGTCCCAGTCTCTCACGGTATGAAATTTGCTAATTACTTTACCTGTACACGTCTTCCCATTCCCTTGGTAACCAGGTTTGCACACACAAGTAAACGAACCAACAGTGTTAGTGCAATTAGCATCAACATGACAGGTATGAGTATTGGTAGAACACTCGTCCACATCTAGAGAAAACATTGATGATAGTTTACTTGATCGTTGATAGTATTAATTCAGTTTTCAATATTTTTTACCTTTTCTCTAATCGATCGTTATAGGGAGACTAATAAGAAAACCGCTCTGGCTGAAACTTTCTTGAAATAATCTTTAAGGTCTAATAAACCCTCGTTAGAGTTTTTCTTGGTATTCCGATGAGAAGTATTAAAATTTTACGAATTTTTAACGGAGTCTGTAACGTCACTTACTCAACACCAAACATCTCTCTATCAAGAGAGCTTATAGAGGAAACATGCGCGTCATGCCCCGGTTGAGCTATTTTTAGCATGTAAAGTCGTTTGGTTTTTAAATTTTTGATGGCGTGGTGAGTGCACGAGCGCTCAAAAGCAATTCGATTTATTCATATATAAAATATAAAATACCAAATTTTATTGAAGAACCATGCATCATGTTTTGAAGTTCGAGCTAGAGGGCAAAACCCTCAAATTTTGCACGGGACCATATACTTTCCTTTGCATTTTCCAAAAGAATTTTAACAGGTAAAAATTAATCCTTTGCCGGACAAGTTTTGAAAAAAACGTAATGACTTTAGGCTATTGAAAAATCGCCATGAGTGATTTGGGCACAATTTTAATTTCGGTCAATTAAAAGAACAATTAACAATTCTATGTCCTGCCTGAGAAACTCACTTTCATACCTTTTATCATTTTTGAGAAATGAATTTTTTTGTACGAGGCTTGATTTTTCGGCGCCAAATTTCTTTAAAGAATTCAGAAAGTCGGTTGTGTTCAAAATTCAATCTCTCGAAAACAAGCTCGGAACATCCCATATTGTTTCTCTCTATTTTTGGGATCAGCATTTATTTATCTATAAAATATCTTTCTAAGAACATTTTCTAATGACTTTTTGCGAAAGTAGTCAGTCATCTTAAAGGACAGGTGCATGTATCACTGTCGAACGAAGTTGGTTTACTGAGCACACCGCGTCCGCCGGTGGTGACATCACAATGGTCGGTATTCAGCTACATAGCCTTCATTTTCCGACAACAAGCATACTAGGGTAAAAATAGAAGTTCAGCGCTTATCTTCGGAGGTTTTAGGGTATTTTCATTTATTGAAATGATATCGAAGTACTAGCGTTATCTTTAGGTTCATGTAGTGGGGTAGTGGTTTGAAACATTTTTTGGGTGTTAATATTATATAGGGGACCTAGAGTCCTGTATTTTCACCTGCGAATCATAAAATAAATAAATAAATAAATAAACTCACCGTTTTGGCAGTTAGTACCATGGAATCCTTTCTTACATTTACAACGATAGTCCTGTCTGTTGTTCCGAATGCTGCATGTGCCACCATGGCGACAAGGAGTCTCTATGCATGGGTTCTGGAGAAAATTTCAATTATTATTAAATTTTAGCTCATTTTTAACAATTGTCTAGTCTAGACATTATCGTGGATGCATGCGAGAATGATGGAATTAAAACAAAAAAAATAACTTTTTAAAGTCAAGAAAGTACAGGTATAAAATTCCTATATTTAACATCAGTAGTTCCTTCAGTTGAAATTCGACTTTGCCCCCTCTCTCCATTTCAGTGCTCTGTTTTTAGAGTATTCAAAGCTGAAGCTACACGGATTGAGAAAGAAGTCGAAACAGACGTCATAGAGATCCTGAGGATCGAACCGCGTGGACCTCTAGCTCTGAAGGCCGCGCACTAACCAACTGAGCTACGCGGCCTGCTCCTATGTAATTATCTTAATGTAATTTTTAGCATTTCTTTTGTATTTTCATGTTAGCCTCGCATTCAATATTCTTTTTAGAAGGTTGAACTATTCTCGCGCACTATCTTTATCTGACGTACCTTGATGCTGAAATGAGTGTATTTGCTGTTCTGTGCCATGTTTTTCGGGTGAGTGTGTTTGTCGGTTGATAACAGCTCACACACGTGAAGTCCATTTTTCTGGGCTGTGGTCTTAAAGTTCATCGATCGACACCAAGGAACCCCAATACAGGCAAACACACACTCCATTTTATCAGGAACTTGAGTAGTTTGTTGCTGGATGTGTTTAGTATTGATGGGAAATGACATAATGAACTCAGGAAACGCATCAAAAAGTAAACCTTTGTCCTTGTTGTAATAGTCATCGTGATCATGGTTAGTACATGTGATGCAGTGTACTGAACACAGAAGCACTAGTACAGCTAACCAGGTCATGATCGACATTCTTGCTCCAAGGAATTTTAGATAACATTGCCAAGAATCCACACAAGCAGACGTTTTAATGTCACTTCTGATAATTGTCTTAACTCCTCCCACAAGCTAGAAGGGAAGACAATAAAAGCCCAAAATAGAAAAATTTGCTTCTTATATGCTTTTATTTATTGAACATTAATTGGAAGTAGACTGAAACTTGTTTATCATGCCTTTAAATGTGACAAGAGAGTAGATACCCTGCTCAAAAACGTCTTCAAACAATCTGGCTAATCGTGCTAATAGTGTATTGATTTCAAAATTTTAAATTGTTGTACAATAATTTTATAGGTCAATACTGAGGTGTTTATATTCATTCAGGGTGACTCAGTGTTCACAGTTGCCGGGAGCAGCTTGAACCTGCAAATGTTAGTGGTAAGGACAATATGCGATTCTCGCGGAATTAATTAGCCAAAATTGCTTTTCATTCGTGACTTTAATTGCCTATAGCTTTTTTATTAGTTTTTAATGCAATAAATATGTAGCGAGTGATCCCTAGAAACCTTGGCGTAGCTGGAAATTTAATTCCTATACTTCTGAGATCCTCAACCTCAGACGGTTTGAGGGGGTCGGGGGCCTTTAATTTCCCGGCACGATCAACATTACACGTGTCCTATATTCATATATGCTTTTAAAGGCCTAACGATGCTGTTTTCCGTTCATTATCTATAGGGCAGGAATTCTAATTATATATACAATTAACGGTAATGGGAGGCTGGAATGAATATGAAGTCAGTGTAATGGGACCCTAATGGATTTCTGTGACAGGTCTTTCAGGGTATCAGTATAGTTTAACTATTTATCTCAGCTCTTTGGAAATCGAGGAAAAGGTCTTTAAATATATTAAATCAATACTCCTGTTCAAACAGGAACAAGATATCATTACTAAAGACTCAACTCTATAAACTTACCCTGCGAGCAGAGGTTTTTTTTACCCTCCGTGGGGCTGGCAGTCGGGGAGAAAAAGAAGTTTCAACCTCTTCTCCCCGACTGCCAGCCCAACGGAGGGTAAGAAAAAAACCTCTGCTCGCAGGGTACTATAAACTTGAAACCCGCGCATGAAATCGCACTACTCTAAGAAATTACGTCATAGAAGCGTTTCCCTGGTTACACGTGCTTGCTAGGTAAATACACACTTTCACTCTTATCCGGACGGTAGTTTTTAAACTATTCCTAAATTAAAGAATCCTTTTTTACTGAAATTACCTCTGCTGATACTCTTTAATCTCATCTCATAAGATGGCAGTAAATGACCTGTTGTTATAACTGAGCTTTTTTTAGGTGATTGGAATCTTTAGATATTTTTAAAATGTTCGATTTTTATTTGCTCTAGGCCCTTACACCTCGTTTCCATTCTTTTGTTTCAACTCATCTCCCTCCAGCTTATCAAATGGATGACCCCCCTCCCCCTAATAATCTCGGTACAGATATAAAACGTTTAGGGTTTGTTTTGACGCAATGACCAGCATTTAGCAATAGGACGCGTTTGCATGATGGCGTCATTTGACCTTCTCTACCAGAATCCCTTGCACACTTTCTTTTGTTCAGTTCATTAGCACCCATTGTCTTACTATCCTCATAAGGAATTGAATACAAATTTGAATTGATATGTACAAAGCATTCTGGTGGAGAAGGTCAAATGGCGCCATCATGCAAACGTCCTATTGTAGTTACAATAATAACACTCAAATTAAAATTTACAAATCTTTGTCTTGAAGACACAACCTTCAGCCGGTCAAGAAAGTTTCTCTTTCATGATAGATTCAACTTTTCACTTCAGGAAGAATCAATAATGAAAGGATTAAATCAGAGGTTATATCAGGAAGGTTATATATATATACTGATTAACCTCCTTGGTTATTTGTACTTTTCACCCAAACTAATCTATACACATGGCATCTGCCCATAAAAGTTAGAGTAGTATCAGTAATCTTACATGCAAAGATACAATTGAGCTATATTTTTATTATTAATATTAATCATTATTACAATTGAAAGAGGGTAGAGTGTTCAAAGCCATCCAGGAAGAGTACAAAATCAATATCAGTAAAGTTAAAAGTAATTGCGACACAAACCCCTTACAAAATGAATCAACTAGCACCAGTTATAGTCCTTGCATGTACTCAGTGTATTCCATGTCTATGAGCAAAATCAATGAAACAACAAAAACACCCTAGAATTATAATATCCACATATATCCCTTGCTGTCACATCACAGCCATGTTGGTGTAAGATATGTCTCGTGTTACTTTATTTATAACAGTGGCAGATCTAAGAGGGTAAAGGGGTCCATAGAACCTCCCTTGAAAATTTGATCTTTTAGGTGAATTAGGTGATTATAGAGCCAATTTTTTTGTCAAACATAGACTAAACAAAAGAGAGTTATACAGCACAGTTTAAGAAACAGAATCTCCCATTTGAAAAATCCTGGATCCGCCACTGCATAATACCACCAACATGGCTGCCATGTCTTTGTCAGTCTTTTTTTGGAAAAGTAGCATAGGTATGCTTTGTTTTGACTTCATTGAAATTTGACAAGCAGTGATGATGAAAAACATAATTTATTATGTTTCTGCAACTATGACAATTTGTATACTGTCTGTGTGCTTGTTTTCTAGACAACAGGCTGTGTTTGAAAATCTTTGAGATGGACAGCCCTGGCAGGTCTAGAAATTGTTGAAGTGGCAGCAACATAAAAATGGCTGTATACATGTAGATTATGGTTATACAATAGTTATTACTACTTAGCACATCATGGAATATCCCAGGAGACCCTTATTATCTGATAGTTTATAATTTAGATAGTTAAGTGACATTACACAAAAAACTACAATGGATCCTCCTCAAACTTATACTGAATGTGAGGTTAATAATTATGGAAAACACAAAAGAAATGTGTCACCACAAATTCTATTTCATGTTCACCTGACATCCAAGATAATAGACATAAACGGTTATGTTACAGTGTTTTTTCCATTTCAGACCACTTGTCATTCCCTAGAGAATATGATTCTTTGTTGCATCCATATTCATGTCTTTTCTCATGTGAAACCAAGTGCTACCATTAAACAAAGAAACGATACTCTAGGGAATGACACGTGATCTGAAATGGGAAAACGTAAGGTAATCGATTAGGTCTATTTTGCAAAGGCAAGAGGGATATTCCATGTTGTACCACAAGAAAGCATTGTATAACTGTTTTATCCCACACCATTGAAAATACAACACACTTAGGCTGTGAAGTCTGATGGGAAGAAACAGTGGAATACTGCTGAATGTACAACAGCTATTCTGCATTCTGATTGTCTAAGTGTTTTCTTTAAAAGTGTGTGATCAGAAACTCATTAGAGTGTTGAAAAAAATGTAAAACCATCACTATACTTCAGAATATTCAGTTATGCACTTAGTTTTTACGACTATATTTGGAACTTTAGCTCAATACGAGAGGGCCACATCTTTGGTATTCAAATTTCTCACTGAAGATGTTAATCCTGGCTTTCGGAGTTTTTGAAGAATGAGGACACGATTACTAGTAAGAAATTTATCAACGAAAAATTTGAATATGCCAGAGCATCTTACCAAAGAAATGTATGGCTGTTACATGTTTCAACCCCCTAAGAGTTTCCGGTGGGATACATATATTAACAAAAAATTATCAAAAGCTTAAACTATGTTCACTGAGTAACTTAGGCCTAGGGCAAATGTCGTACTTTCCATGCACCAAACTTAATTACATCAAAGAATGTTGCCCCATTATCACCTGATATCCATTGTTTTTAATGAGTTCGGTGGATGGAAAGTTCGACGTTTGCCCTAGGCTTTAAGCACTCATCATCGGCTTCCACGAGGGGGGGACCCCGGGCAAATATGGGGACTTTGTATGAAGCCTAAAGCAAAATTAGTGTATTTCCCCACATGTGGGGCAAGTTTTCAAAGAAAATTCCCCCATATTTCCCAGGTACCTGGGGTGGAATAGTTTCATATTAAAAGTTTTAAAAATCCCTCATCTACTGCAGAGGGGTTGGATCATTTACAAATCCTCCACATTTCCCCCAGATATTGGGGCAAGAACCAAGCAAAGTCCCCACTTTCCCCACATTTCCTCCAGTATAGAAGCCGATGATGAGTACATTAGAGTAAAAAGTAAAATAGGAAATCACAGACCTTGCTTCCCTGGTAGCTTCATTCCTTATCACTCTTATTCTATGATAAAACTAGATAAACACAATCAAATTATTAATAAAATCCATGACTTAAAATCTAAAAATTGAAAAAGAATCCTTCGTGATAATTGTACAAATAAAAAGTATGACTTGAAATTTTAAAATGCAAGCTTCTTCTATAGTGGTATTGAGAAAGAGAAGCTTTTTCAATTAATATCATTATGATAACTTGAAGGAAAAATCTAAAAAATGCTGAAATTAATTGGAATTATTGCAGGAGTATTATAATAAGATATCTAATTGGCTTAGCCTGACCAATAAAATTTTTTCATCTATTAAGGTTATGCGGCATTCATTTTTCTTCTTGATATTCAATCCCTAGCAGACAACTTAATTATTCCAAGAAGATCAGCAGCAAAAATATACAAGAAAAATGCCTAATATTGAAGCATGGTGAAATTCAAAATTCAACACCATATGACAGTACCAGGTATCCTGGCATTCTACATTCAGCGAACTAACCAAGGATTTTTAACTAATTATTGTCATTGACCTTTCTTAATATTATCTTCAATGCAAAGCTAACATAAAACACAAAGGAAATCACTTTTTTCACTTTCATTTTTTTTCTTAAATTCTATGTTAACCTTGCACTCATTATAATTTTGAGAAGGGTCCACTGATTTTGGAAGCTAATTTAAATTGATGTGAAAATTTGCCTTTTTGAAGTTCAATGGTCAACTGACAACACCTATGATGCATGGGACTGCATTTGCAGATGCAAGATGACAAAGGTTTTTGTTCTCATCTTGAAATTTTTTGCATCATAAAGTCATCATTTGTAGATTTCCACTGAACTTTGAAAAGCTGAATAGACATTTTAGCTTGGGTGCAATGAATTCCCATTTCAGACCAGGAGCCATTCTCAAATTCATGTGACTTCTCATACGCGACTGTTAAACATAGAAATGATACTCTAGGGAGTGACATGTGGCCTGAATTGAGAAAACATTATACCCAAGCTAAAAGGTCTATAGACTTGGTTTGCCCACAAAACAAGACTCCAATTCATTAATGCTTACAAATCACAGATTTCTATTCTTCAGGAACTCTTGTTTTGTGGATGAGCAAGTCTAATGAATGCAGTACAGAGTAATGATGGAATAAAAAGATTTTTAAATATTTTGGCAATAATATTAATGATGTATATCATGCCATTGCCGGCCTGCAAGATGTGATATATTGTCCAAAAATCTTTGACAAGCTACGTGTGTGTTTGAGTGTACAACTTCTTTACCTTCACCTTTTGAGAGGGAAGGGTTTGGGAGAGGGGGTTTTTGCAACTGATCTTGGAAGTGAAAACTGTTTTATGAACAAGGCTTTAAAGATGAATAGACAATAAATCACTTGATCTTGCTGTTCAAGAATGACCCTCTTCACATAAGTAAATTGCATCAACCATCCCATAAGACCAATATATTTATACTGTTTATAAACGAATCCTATGGCTATAATTCAAGATTAGTATCATTTTACTTGGTATTACTGCATTCACACCCAATAAACTTGCGATCCGTGACTAAAGGGATTAGTCGGTGCTGGACTTGACAATGGTGACCCAGTATGCCTTGTCGCTAAAGATGCAAACTCATCTTCCTCTGGAACAGTTGGAATGCTAGTTTTGCCCCAGGCATTTGCCTGTGTTTGCTGGGCAGCAGCAGGTAAAGATGCATTCATGTCCTGAGTCCATGCACCTGATATTCCATTATTTTGGGTTGGTGCTGCAGAAAATGGATTAACTGTTGTCAAAAGACCTTGATTTGAGCCATTAGCTTTGTTTAGTTTTTCAGCTGATTCTAACCATCGTTCAGCATCAGATGGTGTGCGTTGTAATTGAGATGTAGGTGTCCACGGGCTGGCTGGCTGTCCACCAAATGGCTGGGCTGGACTTGCAACATTTTGGACCGGTGTACCATAAGATGTGTTCATTGTTGTACTGGTTGATTGAAACCCATTGTAGACTGGAGCGTTCTGTGCAATGCCGGTACTGGATCCCCCCTGAGGTGCAAATCCTCCAGGATAATTAGAAGGTTGTTGCGGTGTTGTGGTTCCAGCAATCAAAGCATCCACTGTTTGAGGTAGTTTTGGAGCTTGTGATTCCTCATGCAGTGCTTCATAACCTTTGACATTATCTTTCAAGGGCCCCATAGACATGGGTGTTGATTTATACCTTAGAGACATGTGCCGTGTGAATGGTGATGGTGCAAAAGGCTGAGGCCTGGTTCTTGCAACAGCAGGTGGAGGTTTTAATACAGGCTGAACGGGTGATGTCTGCTGTGTGGTCATGACTTGCTGGGGTTGTGGCTGCTGTTGTAGTTGTTGTGGTTGTTGTTGTGGAGCCGCCACAGGAGTAGGCCCATTCATAGAAGGACTTGAGCCGGTAATGGCAGGAGAAGTAGAGGTAGGAGCTGTAGCTGTTGCTGCAATTTGTTTTAGTGTTGCCTGTTGAGGTGGAGGTGTAACGGCAGCCCCTGTAGATGAGGTGGGTGTTGTTGTTGTAGCTGTTGTTGTAGATGTTGCTGCTTGTCCTTCTTGAACACCCTAATTCAATGAAAACATTTCCATGAGCTTTCAATTATCATGGTCATGCTTATGCTTGCATTGCTAGGGCAAACTAGTAAGGCAATTACACCAAATACAGGTATAAACAAAGTTTCAAGTCTCATCCCTCACATTAGTCTTAGGCATATCAATAGGATCTACCATGGATATTCTCAAATCAAAGAACTCCACTTCCTTTGGATTTTCAGCTCACTGATTACAATTAAAACCACAAATGGCCACAGCTGTACAATAATTCATTGACGTGGAGTAGGGAGTGAGAGGGGGGTGCTTAACCAAGTAATCAAGGTTTAACTCACATCCTTGTCCTTAACAGCTTGTGCTTGTAATGCCTGGGCTTTCTGTTTTCTTTGAAGACATGCTGTAAATGCACAACCAACTGCATGACTGAGCCGTTCACCCTGAAAAAAAAACATGATTGTAAACCCAATCAAGATTATACCAGACCCTTATTCTTGTGACTGCCTTGATGCAGAAGGTTGCAGAGAATGAGGATGAAGTTGAAAAATAATTTCAGCCCAATCTTCAGACATGAAACTGTACACATTGGACTGATCAATAATATGACTTGTCATATTAAAAAGAAACCATTGTCCAATGATTGGCCTCAAGAGAAAACAATGGTCATAATCTTCTTCTGTACAGTACTTTTTGGACCTCAGTATTTATAAACAGAATTTTAAAAGGTGATGCAAAAATACAAATATGTCATCCAAGATATCATCCAGTGTATTCAGTTTGCGTAGAACAATTTAAGAAGAAAATATTTACCGTATCTCTTGTTGCAATAAAACAGTGGCACATCCATCGGCGTGTAGTCCCTTCTCGGCATATATACGAAAACACTCTGTCGTCTGATGGGTCAGGAGTACAGAATGACACCTTTTCTATTGTCTGGTCAATAACAAGCGACTGTAAAGAAAAGAAATATGGAACATTAAAAATCACCAACAACAATAAATCTATAATAATTATTATTAATAAGGGTATTGCCACTTTTTCATGAAACATAAGTTGCATGAATCAAAAAGATCCTTCCCATGATGGCACCCTAAAACAGAGGGGATGTCTAGAGCTGTAGACATGCGGCTCAACTTTTCACACAATATTGCAGGCAATCAGTGTTGCAAGCCATTCCACAAAAGCCAATTTATTGCACCTAATGTTGCACTGTGTGTTTGCACCTTGAGATTAGGAAAAAAATAAGAGACAAGGCATGTTTAACATTTGATCAAGAAAACCAGTTGGTTATTTCCGTTGGAATACAAATGTCTGACAGTCCCTTTTTTTGTAACTTCCAACCGAAAAAGCAGTGGACAACCCTTTTGAACTTGCCCAGCCATTCCAGTTGATACGAACCAACAAGAATTGTCTGAACCATTTGAGAATTTCTTGGAACATCTCAGACTCAGTTTCTAATTCGCAGTAATCTCGGTAAGAAATACAAATGGAACAGACACTTTTCTGCTCTGTCAGTTAGAACTGTTCCATTAGAATCATTTTCCTCTTGGTTTCATCAACCGGACAAATTGTACACCTGGTACTGTAATTGGCTAGAATGACTACAGTACTAACCCCCAGTCGGCAATCTCAATGGTCCCTGTCCTGATCAGCATGTAGCAATAAAAACAGTGCTAATTATTAACCAATGAGGAGAACTAGTTCAACTATAGGCCATTAGTCT
>OCZR010158094.1:3433-23342 GCA_900234385.1 Anemonia viridis | reverse complement strand
TTATTAGGTTCGGGGGGGGTCATCCGTTTTTTATTTGCAGTTCACAAAATCCCACCAGCCCCCCCATGCCCATAAAAAATGAACGGTCCCTAAGCACTCCGTTTCTTCCTTATAATAAAATACGTTAACTCTTCAAAAGAGACCCAAAAACTTGTGAGTATTAACTCGGTTGATGTTCGTCTTCTTGTCCAGTGTCCTGATAAACACTTTCAACTTTGATTTAGTTTATTGATATGAAAACTAAACGGCAACTCTAAAGTTGATTCTGAATGTATTATATGTTGAAAAGAAATCACAGTCTGATATATAAAATTTTTCCCAATTTTTTTTTTTCACGCTTTTTTTGTTTCTTCGGAAGATGATATAAAATCCATGCTTTAAGAAATCAAATATCGAGAATCTATTTGGGCAAAAAAAGTTTTCATATCAATGCGTGCAAAGGAAGAATTTCTATTTTCCTAATGGAGGGTAAAGAATAATGGAGAAAAAAAAAATAAAAAAATGAGAAAAGAAATAACGAAAAATTCCAAAAAAATAAAGGGATTTTTTCTTTTCTTTCTTTTATCATAAAAATACTTCCTCAAACTCTAATTACAAAAGTAACTCTTTTCCGCAAAGATAGGCATTGAAAATGTATTACGTGATCATATTCTTGAACTCAAATAATATGCGTTACATGGCTATTTGCTATTTTTACCATAAGGGATATTTTGGTCAGGGTTTTTCTTCGAGCAAGTAAAACTTTGTCTATAAAAAATTTAGCCGACCATGAAATCCTCTCAAAACATCAGACTTCGCCTCTGGTGGACATTTTTTTGCCGATTCTTAGATATCAAATCTTTACAAAATTTCTCTCATAAAGTGTATTGTTCTTCTAAAATATGCTGTCCTCAAGAAGAATAGGATTACTCCTCGTAAAGAACGTTTCTCTCGCCTCAAGCGAATAGGTTTTGTTCCCTAGAATATAACAATTGTAAGACCATTTGAATAACCTTCCAAAACGCGTTTTATTCGACAAACGACGCAACAGCTTAATGAACTTGTATATATTTTCGAGTTTGTTTAAACAAATTCGGTCATAAAAGTAGCTGGTCTAATTTCCGTGAACATACGTTTGACACATTCCACTTTCCCTTACTTTGGAGTCTGGTTGACAACTTAATAACCTTTGATTCAACTGCTGCCCAATTTGCCTAAGTGCACTCGGAAACAATTCATATTGGAGTACGTCAATTACATACTCTACAATATAGATCAATGTAGCGACATCAGAACCGTGCTCCCTTTATTTGGATACTGCTCCATTCCATTACGGCAGAGTTTTGGAATCATTTGCTCAGCTGTCTAGGACGTTCGAAGTCTCAGGCATACATTCGATGGCTTGGCGGCTTCGACCTATTCTTTTTACTAATGAACTCTGGCAGGTTTAGTGTCTTTTTCCATTTGGGTCATTGGTCTAGATATTATTACACTGCATTTGAAAAGATTACCCATGACATGCCAGAATAGAAGTACAAACACAGTATGGGTAAATTAGTTTATTGTGGTATAAAAAGTCCAACAGTATAATCCTTCTGTGACATACAATTTTTGGCACCTGTAACGAACGTGATTTACAAAAGGCTTTGGCATTGCGAACTGTCAGCAAATCTTCCCGAACACGTTTTTGCAAGATGTTTTTTACATGTTATCTTCAACCCTTCTCTGTCAGTACACAAAAACGTCCAATTTCGAAGCGTTATTCATAACTGCACCTCCATAGCTGTTATAGTATTCCAAGCATTGTGCTTTTTTATAAAAGAATCATTGGTGTAGAACCATGTTATTGTAAGTTACATCATGAGGTAACAATTATTTTTTTCAAGCAATATAAAGTTCTGAAAGTGCAAGTAAATTACCACACTGTTTTGGTTCGACCCTATTTCGTCTTGAATATAATTTGTTTTGTGTCAAGTTAATTTAATCATCTTCGTGATCTTCCGTTCTTTGTCCATAATATGCTTGTATTATTGAATGATCCAATGAAGAAACTTATGCAGGGTGTCAAGATTATTGGTCAAGCTTTTTTCCTGTTGTGTCGCGAATCCAGCCTAAAACATTTAACAGCGCTGGATTACTTGTCTTGGTGATACTATGTAACTAAAATGTAATCAAGATTGGTGTGAAATTCTTAGCAAGATACCTTGTTTAACAAGGCTTTTTTGATTAAATAAACATCGGCTTGTTTTTGTCGCCGAAAATTTGCTAATGCTGTTACAATTTCAAGCGTAAAAAACCATCGATTTTTTACACTCTTTATTTTATACTCGAAGTGGGATCGGCGGTAAAAGTGGCGAAATTGTTCTCGTGACGGTTCTTGGACGTGTTGTACCGGTCACACCGCACGAGGGGCTCGCGGAGCGCGCTTGACAGCAATATTCATGGCAGCCGCATCGCTTGGTAATGCTGTCTTGTTTGTCTGACTTTTATAGAAAGAATGACATAAGACACAGAAACAATTTGTAATCAACCAATCACGGGTTGTGATTCAATGAGTTTGGTAAAAGAATACAAAAGATCCGGAGGTGTTGGCTTGGACAATGAAAGCACATACAATTGTTGCTTTCTTATGACCAAGCGATTGCCATTTCGATAAGAGCCACCCAGAAGACCAGGACTTGAAGTTGAAGAGCGTGTTAAGAGCCTAAACAAACCTGCGACCTTAACTATGGGTGATTCCTCCTTCGTGATGCAAAATTCATATGCAGAACACAAACCGCCTAGAATGCCCAAATGCGCAAGATGTCGCAACCATGGGGTTGTGTCGTGGTTGAAGGGACACAAACGCTATTGCAGATGGAGGGACTGTACTTGCCCTCAATGCACGCTTATAGCTGAGAGGCAGAGAGTTATGGCGGCACAAGTGGCTCTAAGGAGACAACAAACACAGGAAGAGAACATGAGAGTACACGTTTCGCGGGTCCCAACATCAACTCTAAATGCCATCCACTCTGATCATGAAGTCCCAGAACCTTCACCCACAGAAACATCCCCGAAACATGGTAAGACGTTTATTCAAATCTTTATCAAAACCTAGTTTCTAATTAAGATAAGACTATTCCATTGGCATAAGCTCACCACTCCAAACAGTGGATTGACACTTGAAAAGCGCTGGCGTAGGCCATCACAAGTGAAGCGTAGTTTGGAAGATGTTACAAATTATTATGTATTTGCAGTTCCTTTAACTTGTCATTTATTTTACCCGTATGCAAACAACGGCTCGTTTGAAGTCTATTCGCCCTAACTCGTTTTAATATCCCAAAGAACCGAGGTCAACTAATGGTGACATCTTTTTCTTTCACGGGACAAACTAGAACATTTCGGTGGTCGTATTCCGTGTTGCCTCCACGTTTTGAATATGTATAAGCTTTTTCGTATCTTATCGATTCAATGGTTAATTCTCTTGTTCAATTTACACGTCTAAATCACCTTATTCTTTGCAGAGATTAAGCAACACCATTTGTTATATTAAAAGCGAATTATTTCAAGGGATCAAGGTTTTTTGTCGCAACTTCTCGGACAAATTTATTTGCCGAAAACTTCCTCCCTTTTGTCACGTCCCAAGATTCTTTAATTCAATTTCTTACTACTAAAATTAGCTCAAAAACGTCTATTTGTTCCTGGTTTTGGAATTCTTTAAACTTTGAAAGGCCCCCCAAGAGAATAACCCGAACAAAACTGTCTGGGAACTTAACATAATTATTCAAAATTGTTTGGAAACGCAAACGAAAACTGTCGAATGGCTTTCCTAAATTATTGTATCGAGATTTTTCTGAAAATTCGCCCTCCTATAGACTTTTCAAAGAGTAAAAAACACTTGAACGACTTTAAAACAGTATCTTCAATAATTAGTCATTCAGCCTTGTTACACAAACAGTTTTAATTTCGTAACATAAAAACATATTTGTGGGCAACAGTGGAATGCTTTTAAAGCTATAAATCAAATCTTGAAGCCCATATTTTGGTACTTTTTTTTTCGCGCTGGATCCTCGCTTGACTTCAAAATTTCAAAAAAACTATAAGTTTTTGCCACTAAATATCACCGTAGTTTTTTGTGTATATATTCAAAATTCCCAAGATTTTTTACCTAATTATCATTAGTTTTTCTGTAACAATTCGTTATAAACCCTAAATTGAAATTCAGTTTGAAACGTCGATGATTTTTTCGCTTTAAAGTTTTAAAGAGTCCTCCAAAACTGTGCAGTTTGCGACATTATTTTCGACGACTTTCGTTGGATATAAACATTCGAAATTCAAAAATATACACATTATAATATAAAGGTGTTAAATGTGGTTTCAAAAAAAAGAGTGAAAGAAACCGTAAAAAGGCTTAAAGATTTTGGATAAAGCGAATCAGACATACCGTTTTGTAAAAAGTGAAAATCGAATGTTGTAAATTGAAACGAAAAGAGAAAAAAAAAAATTGACTAAGTTTTTAAATATTTTTACGGCAAATTTTGTACTGTAGTGATTGACTTCAACATAATTTAAATTTGATTGAGTTTGAAGGTTTGATTTCTATTGTTTCGAGTTAGTCTTGGTTTTCGTTTGAGTTTAGTAATCAAGATCTTGTCATTGGCGCGTAGTTTCGAAGTCAAATTGGTATCTTAGCGAAGCCTTATTTCGTCGCCCCATAATCCCTGACTACTTTGTTGCAAAAAATAGCAATCGTTGGTTTTGAATTTAGATCATTCACACATTGTTGGAATAACTAAATAAGCTTGTCAAATGTTTACAACTCCTACTTTTAATTACCAAGAAATTATTCACTAGCTTACAAAACATCGCCGCCATCTTGCTTTTGCTGTTGATCGTGTAGAAGTCAATATAAGAACCACAACGTAACTCTTTCGAATGGAATTCAGCTTACAGATCAGGTTTTCGTTTTTAAAGTAAACGATTCATGATATGTGTGTTTTAAAAGTGATTGTTTTGTAACTTCAACTCGAAGAAATTCCTCGGAGCTTGCAAACATTACCAAGCGACTACTTCGATTGTCACAAGCTTTTCTGTTTGTCGAAACTCTGCAAATAAAAAATAATTTTGATATGCATACAATTTTTTGTACATTTCTGCTTAAAATGGAGTTTTAACGTTCTTTTTTTATTGTTTCAGATGAGGAAAGTCGAAGGACAAGCAGTAGCAGTTGTTCAGAAAATGGTTCATTGAATGTTCATGAAGTGAAGGTGAAGTTTGAGCCTGAAAGCCCTGTGAGTTTCGAGAAAGAAGCTGTAGACCTAAATAACAATAGCAACAGTTCTCCTACGAAGCACTTACAAAAGCGAAAGTTTAGCGACGTGGCCGAAGATGAGCCGAGTTCGGACAAGTACACCCAGAAATCTCCCAAACAGAGATCCCCTGTCGCTAAAGTTGCCGATGTGCCAGAAGAATCGATAGAGATCCTTCAAAGAATTTTCCCTCATCAGAGCCGAGCTATTTTAGAGTTGATAATGCGTTCTTCAGATAATGATCTCGTCAGGGCTATCGAGTCTCTGGTGCCTGATGCCAATCACCAGCAATACTACCCTCAAGTGGTGTCAGTTCGCGGATATGGTGGACCTTTCGTCCCTTTTTCAGCGCAGGAAGACGATGGAAGACGATCTGCTTTTTCACCCATCGGAAAGAATGGACTTTATCTTGCCAATTCGCTTAAGAAGAGCTCGCGCTCGTTGAGTGCTTTCCAACCTGTCCATCCATACACTCGAACAGATGTTATCCCAGCACCGGCCGTCCAAGAACACTTCAAACTGCCACCCCATGTTCATCCATATGGTTATAACAGGCACGCTTCCTCAGCGCTGTTGTCGCTTAGCAACACAAAGCACGTGCCTGTGACGTCAGAGTATGGAGGGAAGTTTTGTGATGAGTGTGGTTTTAGAGTCAATGGAGGGGACAAGTTTTGTAGCGAATGTGGGAGAAAATTATAATTATGATAAGCTCAATAACTCGACCTCAGATTATTAAGAAGCCAGTGAACAGTCAGACAACTTTCTATTTACAAAAGAAACTTTTTGAAAATATTTTAGGACGAGAATGAATTTTTAAAAGAAATCCGGTGATAATGAAAAGGCTGAAAAATTACAACTCAGAACTGCGAGGTCCAAAAGAAAGAAACTCCATTTTAACCGGTGAAAAACCCACCACGAATTTGTGAAGTCTGTTTAGAGAGTGGCTGCTTCAATACACTTTAAATGAAGAAGTTTAGAAGGTTACTTTCATTAATCCACTCGTTTGTAGAGTGGTTTTCATAAACCCTTGAAACACACTTTAGCGTATTTAGCACTATTACATTCTCTTTAGTTTTTATTGTCTCTACATGACTATTACACTCTAGTTATTACACTTTGGCCTAGAACAAATGTCGAACTTTCCATGCACCGAACTCTTTAAAAACAATGGCTATCAGGTGATAATGAGACGGCGTTCTTTGATGTAAATAAGTTCGATGCATGGACGTTAGACGTTTGCCCTAGGCCTTTATGTTATTCTGCTATTTTGAATCTTTTTATTGTCTGTTTTTGTAAGCAATTTTGTAGTCTTTGGTTGTTGCAGTTTAAAGTTTTTTTGTTTAATCTTAAAGGATAATTTTTAATATTACTTTACCTACTTCTAAAAGAAAGTATACGATTAATACGTTTTCTACTAATTCTAATCTATTTGATCAAAATATCTGGACAAAATTTTACACTTTATTCTAAAATATTACTCAAACAATTTCAAAATTGCTTTTGAAATTTTCTTAAGAATATTGTCGTCAACTTCGTGGCGCGAGGAATTATGGGTTACAAATTCCATAAAGCTATGTTGCTGCCCCATGATGCAGTGCGGGCAAAGACGCACGAGTCCTGCAAACTTCTGAAATGTATTTTTCGGATATATATGAATTGTATATAATGTTAATAGCTTCAATAGTGTGAGCCTGGTTATTTATTAAAATATTATTCGTTGTGTTCATTTTACTGTAGTTTTCAGGCTATTCTGAAGACGTTTTTTGCTAGTAAAGTGGTGTTTGAATTCCACTTTTGCCGTAAACGAGATATATATATCAAATATCAAATATATTTTGTTTCTGTACACTATATAGGCTTTGTGCATGCATGTGGGACCTGGTACTGCTTTCCAGAGCCCGCGTTCCTTTTGGTCTCCGCTAAGAAATAAATGCCCCGAGTGAATCCACCTTAGCGTCTTTCCATTGTTGTATTTGCCAATCCGATGACAGTTGAAATTACCCAGGGTCTTTTGTTTCTTCTCGGAAAAAAAGTGAACGCGCGAAATAGATAAGCAATATACGCATGCGCATTTGAGAATTTTTGCCTTCATTGAAACCCTTTATTATAACGAGCCCTCATTCAGCCCTGACTGCCATTATATGGGTAGCGACTATTGCGGTTATATTGGCTTTGGGCATTGCGATTGCGGTTGTACTGGTTACGGTTGTTTTGAGTATTACGATTTTGGGTGTTGCGGTTGTATTGGTAGCGATTTTGGGTGTTGCGGTTGTACTGGTAACGATTTTGGGTGTTGCGATTTTGGGTGTTGCGGTTTTGGGTGTTGCGGTTTTGGGTGTTGCGGTTTTGAGTGTTGCGGTTGTACTGATTGCGATTATATTGATTACGATTTTGGGTGTTGCGGTTTTGGGTGTTGCGGTTTTGAGTGTTGCGATTGTACTGATTGCGATTATATTGATTACGATTTTGGGTGTTGCGGTTTTGGGTGTTGCGATTGTACTGATTGCGATTATATTGGTTACGATTTTGAATGTTACGATTTTGGGTGTTGCGGTTCTGAGTGTTGCGGTTTTGAGTGTTGCGATTATATTGGTTACGATTTTGAATGTTACGATTTTGGGTGTTGCGGTTTTGGGTGTTGCGATTTTGTGTGTTGCGATTTTGCGTGTTGCGATTTTGTGTGTTGCGATTTTGCGTGTTGCGATTTTGCGTGTTGCGATTTTGCGTGTTGCGATTTTGGGTGTTGCGGTTTTGGATGTTGCGATTGTTTTGCCTTCTTCTTTGTTCTGCTAACTTCCTCTCTCTTTCCAACCTCTGCTTTTCCGCCAATTTTCTGGCTTTCTCCTTTTCCAAACGTTGCTGTTCTGCTAATTTTCTAGCCCTCTCTTTTTGCAGACGTCTTTGTTCTGCTAGTTTCCTGGCCCTTTCTTTTGCCGACAGTTTTGCTAGTTCAAGCCTTCGTTTCCTTTCCAGCGCCAGGATTCTGGCTCTCTCCTTGGCCCTCTCTTCTGCTAAAAGCCTGGCTTTCTCTTCAAGAGCTCTCTGCCTAATCAAACCTTGGCGAATGATTTCTAAAATGGAAGACAAAAAAAAAACCGTTATGGTTCACCGAAGGTCGATTTATATAGTTTCCTGTGTCAAGATTACGAGCCGAACGTATCAGGACTGAACTGGACTTATTTGGTAGCTATAGTTTTATAGTACAAACGCATATTGACCCAACAGTCAAAGTTCAGACCTCCTTTACGTAGCAGGTCGAATTAGACTGGGTCTTGTACTAAGTACCGTCTGTTTCACAATCAAACGAAAACAGCTCTAAGGATTACTGAGGAAATTTTAAGGGAACACTACAAATCACAAACAACTAGCAAGAACTGTTTCAAAATACCAACCGTCGCAGACTCTTTCTCTTATTTCCTTGACTCGTTTGCTCAGCGCGGCGTAGGACTCTACGTACAACACATAGTCTTTACTCGTTGACATAGCACCAAGTTCGTTCCTATCCACACCATTGCCAATTCCCACGGTTACTATGGTAACGCCAATGGCTTTGAGTTTGGCTGCCGCTTGGGACGTGCGTCGGAAGGACTCGGATTTCCCGTCGGTCATTACTAGGGCAATCCTTGGGACGTCGAGACGACCGCCGGCCCGTTGAGAGAACAGGGTTGTTCGTGCCAGGTTCAGAGCCTAAAAAAGGGGGTAACAAGTCAATTCTTCGGGGTTTTTTTCGTTTTAGCAACACTGAGATTTATAAAATATTCTCCTTAGGTGATACCACGACTCCCAGTCGTAAGAATTTAACTTGGCGCAATGTTATATCATTTCAGACCAAGTGTCATTCTATTGAGAATAAGATTCTTTGTTTGAGTTGTATCCATATTCATGTGTCTTCTCATGTACTAGTGTTAAACAAAGAAATGATACTCTAGGGAATGACACATGGTCTTGAGAATAAGATTCTTAAGATTCTTTTTGTTTGGGTTGTATCCATATTCATGTGTCTTCTCATGCGCCACCGTTAAACAAAGAAATGATACTCTAGGGAATCACACATGGTATTGAGAATAAGATTCTTAAGATTCTTTTTGTTTGGGTTGTATCCATATTCATGTGTCTTCTCATGCGCAACCGTTAAACAAAGAAATGATACTCTAGGGAATGGTATGTGGTCTGAAACGGGAAGACATTACGCGCAGGCCGAAAAGGTCTATAAATTGCAACTACAAATCGTGAGACATCTTGAGGATTCACATCCTCTTGGATGAGGGCGTCAGCACAAAGGACTCGAGGTCATTTTCAAACTCTCCGTCCATCGAAAAGTAGAGCAAATAATATCAACCGCTTCATGCAGTTTTACCTTTTCTGTATAAGTCTCTCCTTGCACGAATAACATATCGTCAATGGCTTTCTTCAACTCAAGGATATTATGATGTTTCTTTAACCCGAAGATAACGTCTGCATCGTTTGCAAAACGAATAAGCCCCACGTGAGTTTCATTGTTGGTGACCTGAAATCCTCGCATTACCTACAAGAAACGAAACTTCATTGGAATTGGATAATTAATTAAAAATACCTTTTTTCGAATTCAATAATAACCGCACAGGGTTATTCTCGGTTACGGTTAAAATATTCATAAATACCAACAAGAAAGAAAAAAATTGTCAACCTTGAACAAAGCAAACTACTTTGAATTCCACGAGCTGTTCTGGTAATTGTGAATCTATTACGTACAATTGAGGCTAACCCTGTAGAAATGCGTCTGCCATGCGTGGCAGCGGTCATTCACTGGCAATTCGAAACTTGAGTATTGGAAAAAGTTGCTTAGTTTTCAGTTGTCTTACCTTAAACATGAACTCCTTCGCTTTTTTGAATCCCTCAATGGTTACGCTACCGGATGCGTCCACGATAAATGCCAAATCAGACTTTCCTTTGCACTCTGTATTTAGAAAAACTCAAGTGAGTGTTCTGCCGTCCCTAACTAGATAAACAAAGAGACCTTATGTCTTTACGAAGATGCGAAAATTTCGGATCCAAAACTTACTTTTCGTCTTACAAACAAAAGGCATCTTATTAATACAGAACTCTTCGTCCCACTTCCCCCAGTCTGGATCAGCAAGAATCGTCACACAGGCTTCTCTAGGCTTTCTCGACAGGCTTGTATTTTTGGGCGACCCTTTGGTCCATTTTGTATAGTTAACGGGTCCACGATCTGTCCACTTGAATGCGCCCCTACTAAAAATATCCGTGGCGCCGATCCAGAGTCCTTTGAAGCCCAAGACTTGACGAATTTGTTTGATTCTCCCGGTGACCCAGTCGCTTTCTTCGGAGTTGTAGATAGAGAGCAAGTGACCCGACTCGGCTTCTTGGCAGTACAGTTCGGCTTCAGACCACGTCATGGAGTCGTAGGGAAGAGGAACGAACTTGTACTCGTAATAGTTCCATTCCCATGCTACGAAAAAGAAAAATAGTTGAAGTCAGGAATAGAAGAAAAATATGGAAAACGCACCGATTGTAATGGAATAAGTTTTTTTGGATTCGTTGATTTTTGCAAGATATAACATTCCTCGATTCCTAGGAATTAATCAATGACATAGAATCCCCATGAATACACCAGCCTGCGAGATCGATATAATTTCTGCATGTTTGTGGAAATTAGCCAATCAGCGACCATAAAAAGTAGCCAATCAGCGACCATAAAAAGTAGCCAATCACCGAACATCTTCGTGACTGAAATATTTCTTGGTTCTGTCCAGAAAGTCGTAATGTTAGACATCAGCGGGATTACAATATCAGTTACGTACCGTAGCCAAAACGTCTGTTGTCTTTGAGTCGACTTGGGACCTCTGTGAAACGAAATGAAGAATGGGGATATAACAAAATATGCCGGATGAATACGGTACTAATAACTGGATGGAATAGAGAAAGGAAGGGAGTGAGGTAGCGAATCAAGAAAAACAAGGACAAAGAGAGAGAAGAAGAAGAAATAGAAGAAGAAGAAGAAGAAGAAGAAGAAGAAGAAGAAGAAGAAGAAGAAGATTATGAAGATGAAGAGGAAGATGATGAAGAGGAAGATGATGAAGAAGAAGAAGGAATGAAGAGGAAGAAAGGAAGGAAGCACGAGCAAAGCTAAAGAAGACTGGTGTTAATTAAGAACGACAGAAAAGGCATTTCATGAATGCCATTCAAAATTACCTCGTGATTTACAAATGTATCCAAAACTCTGGAAGCAATCTTCATCACTCCATGATGGAATACCACTAGTAGTGTCCATAGAAACACAATATTCCCAGTCAAAAGTCTTATTGGTTGGTCTGTTTGGCTCTCCTTTTGCCCACGGTGCCTCTCTTTTCCTGAAAGGTGACCCATCAACAAACTCATAAATTTTTCTCAAGCGTTTATCAGTAGCTCCGATCCAGAATTTCCCTAGGTAATCGAGCTCCTTGGTGAGGTTAAGGACGAGTTGGTTTACCCAGCGACGTTCTCTCTTGTCACCTATTGTTAAGAGGATGCCGTTTTCTTCAATCCGACAGATTTCTTCTGCTTCGTACCAGGATCGTCTGTCGTACTGGGGAAGGACCACTTTGTATATGAAGGGTCCATTCTGGAAAACTAGAAATGGAAAGACAAAACACATCTGTCAAGGATTCTCTATACACCGATATCATAAAAATGGCTGCCGTTCCGAGGGAGAATGGGTCGAGCGCGAGAACAAGTATTGCCAACCAGACGGAACCACGCATACATTTACTGTAAATTTTCTTAAACTAAAATTGTTAATAACTCCTAAACTATAAAAGCAATCGGCCTCAATTTTTCAGATATTGGTAAATGCGATGAATTCTTGTCATTTTTGAAGTCGTTTTTATCATAGCTTGAAATTTTCGAACATGTTATTTCAAAATGTAAACAAACTGCGTCATCAGGCGCCCACCTATTAAAGGAGCCTCGTCCACATTCCCTACCCCACCCACAAAAGAGAGGCTCAGGACATGCTTCTGATCTTCGCCCGACAAAAGGTCGAGCTTCATTTCGACGGGCGGAGAGGTACAGCCTGCAAGCCGTTAATGAATGCCGCTCATGGTATTCTTAAGATTCCAGCGGTTCGAATTTTTTTGCCGATCTGTGTTTGTTTACTCTGTTGATAACTTGAGCTTTTAATAGAAAAATAGTCTTTAAGATCCGAAACTTTGTACCTCGCTTCACTTTACTAAAATGTGGGATTGCCTTGGATTCCCTAACTCGTCCACCATCAGTCGTCATAACTTGACTTTGTTTGCAGTTCAAAATGAGAAACGCTTAACTCGCTTTGATTTGCGCAACAGAGAGAATTCCATTCAGGCGATTATGAATCTCAGGATAGAGTTTTTGACACGATGTTAACAATTAATCGATTAAACTGCGCAAAAATATTTAAACCAAACTTGTGCATAAAATAAGGTCAAAAATACTATCAAATAACTCGTTCAAAGTTAATTTAAGTTTATACCAGAAAACTCTAAAGATTACAGAATCGAACTTACAATACCCAGAAGGCGCACTTCGAAAATCCTGGACACCTTGCACTGAACAAGCAGAAGCAAGAACAACTACGAAGATTAGAAATGCGACGTTCGAACGGTTTTGGTTCAACATTGTGGAGCTTCAGGAGTCATTCTGATCTTCAGCGTTACAGCCTTGAGTTAAGTATCCAAGTATCGAACCGAAAGAGATATCCAAGACTCCCTCAGTAATGCCAAACTTATCCAATCACAATTCATATGTTATCTACTTGACCAAGACATTTCTGTCTACAAATGTACATTAGAAAAACATTTGTGATGACTCGAAGAAAGAATGACAGTTCATTTGTACTTTGTCAAAAATATCAAATAACATCTCGCAGTTAAACAGACTGGAAAACACAAAATAGGGCAACTTGTTTGCTAGAAATGGTTCCGTTTTGTCATCGAATTTGTTTGCTGCAAAAAGAACTTGATGATTCCTTCAAAGTCAGGAACAGATATTTTTGTGGTCGAGTTTACTTGCTGGTGGGCTCGAAAGATAGCACTAGTTATATTTCAAAGAACGCAAGGTCTTTGGTTCAACTATTTTTAAGAAGTCCGATTAAGTACCTTAAGGTAGACCTCTTATGTACTAGGAGAAAACATTCCCAGAGCGAGGTGGACCGGGTGGGGTTCGTTACCCATCGTAGCGCACGACTATTATTCATAAAAAGATTTTAAAATCCTGTTAGGATAAGAACGAGAATCAAAAACAGATCCAAACATCCTTAGGGTGTATGGTTATATCAAATTTTTAGAGTGATTGACAAGAATATACCGGGCCTATACGGCAAAAATCGCGTACACCCGAGACAACGTCAATGACGTCGAAGAATTTTTAATGGCGATTGAAGTATTTTGATTGGATGAATACGGATGTATTTGTTATTGGTATGAGGTTTACTCAACGCACCGTGAACCGTGCCGCGTACTGCCACTAAAATTGCGCGCTGACGGATTTTTTCAATTATCATGCTATTCCTACCGTAATACTTGTCCTCATAGCAATAGACCAGTGAGGACGTCGCAATGCAGCTCAATATGGAATTTGAACCCCCCCTCCAAATTGAGCTTCGACGTGCTTCAAGGGGTTTATTTTGACCATTTGATTCCATTTTTCAACCCTTTAATCCCCAAATTCCCCAGGTCCTTAAACAGTACTCAATTCCCCTTTCATCAACGACTCTTACATGTTGCATGCCACATACTTGAATGAGTCAAGTTTGTTTCACACATGTTAAAATCTATCTACACTTCATTACTACTCAAGTCAAGGTCAGAGAAAGAACGAGTAGAGGACGACAAACTCAGAAACATCACCAAACAGTGAACGTCTAGATCAAACTTGTTCCCAGGGCCTTCTCTTCTCTTTTTTTACAAAATGGCGGCGCTTGAAAAAAGTCTCTCTAAAAAGCCAAAATTGTCAAGAACAAGACGAATAAAAAAATAATTTTGATGATAGTCCTCTATATTTTCCAAATATATACAAAAATATAGTCCTTATCTTGCCGACACGGCTGAATGACAAGTATGCAGACTTATAAATTACCAAGTTCAGAAGAGAGAAGTTTTAGGTCATGGTTGTTTTGAGAAGTGGAAATTTTTTTTCGTCTGAAGTGATTCATCCATCGTCGAGCTCAAGAACAGACCATTCTTGACGTACCACTAATTCTTATACCAAATGGTAAGGTATTTTTTAAATACCTGAAAGCAGAGTTTCGTTTCCAATATAAATTCAAAGCCTTGATTGACACAAGAAAGGCCCGGTTTTCACATTTTATCCGATTCTCGACGATTCTTATGCAGTTCGGCACATGTGAAATTCGACGCCTAAATCGGGCCAGTTTCAATGTATGTGAAGGTATATCTTGGAGGTCTTTAAGGACAAAATGGCGTCCCTCATACGGTGAACATTATTTAGAGGATTAAAGCTCCGGAAAAACGCAATCATTCAAACGTGAGGATGAAATACAAAGATCGAATTCCTTGAGATCCATGTCTGGTATTTCAACACCATGGTCAATATAAAAACAGAACTTCAAACCCAATGTGATATTCCTTTCACTCATTTCAAATTTCGAATTCCAAGTCGTTCAGTCTACTACTGAGTTAACGAAAAATCAATGCGGCGCATGCAGCTCTTCATGTTAAGCTTCATTTTATGGCCCTAGACGTTTCTAGTGGTCGGTCATTCTGAGGTACTTGATGCATGGGGCATTTGCTTTCACCATACTCATTTCAACCTCTGGTACACCGGGTCGATAAGCGGCTTTCGTTGCGTCATGAAAGAATATATCTCTCAATATAGCCTATATTGATTTCAAGTCAAATAGCAATGATTACGAATGAGTGGCAATTGCATGGGCTTTTCTTTCAACTGGAGTGTTTTGGATTTTCCTCATAAAACCGAATCGTATGAAACGGTGCAATTGAATCAAAGTTTAATCTCATTCCCAAGATGTCTAACTATGAGAAATGCCTGCGCCGATAAACCACCGTCCATAAACTAACTAAAGGTCGTGTAATTAACCCAAACCGAACGGCCAATGACAAAATATTCTGTCGCTAACCTTCCTAAATACATTGCATTGTTCTGAAGTCTAGACTTTAGTTACGGGTAAGAAAGATCGAGAATTTTATTGGATTGACGTTTAATCGAGCGACTGTACTCAAGGCGAATTTTTGCAGACAGGCGTGGTCTTTCAGTCATCTGTACCACGTGAAAGCGACCGTGAAAGCTTATTTAATTGCTTTTCATGTCTCCGGCATTGTTTTATTTTTAGTTAGGGAAAGAATTTGGAGCATTTGAAAACGAAAATTGACCAAAAATCAAACAGGATTTACTGCTATTTTTGTGCTCGTTCATGGCCATAATTGCAATAAGGTCTTTACTACAAAATTTCACGAACTGTGCTAAACGAGTGAGTAAGCGCCGAAAGGCAGATTTTTTTGCTTTAACTTCGAGAAAGATCTTATGGTAAACAACCAAATCTAGAAACCTTCAGGGAAGGCTGTTTAGATTGTTTCAGTGACCTTGTAGCTGTGTCAAATAGATTTTAATCGTTCTAGCTGTGGTGTTAGAACTGAGGTCAGCTAAGCAGAGAGCTTTAAATCTGGGATTTAGACCGCTTTAAAATGTTCTAAATGCTCTCAAGAATTGAGTAGAAAAAGGGCACATTTTGTGTGCAGCATATTTCAAGTGTTTTTTTTTTTGACGTCGATTCTTTGCTTTTGTAGAGCTGAAAACTTTTTCACTGCTGTGCTTAATTTCCATTCAGTGTAAGCAATATCATGATCTCAGGTTACAGTTTCCATACAGTACAGTATGAGTAATTAATAAATCATGAGGTGATTGGGCTGGGTTTTGTGTTGCTCCACAAATCCATGTCATGTTCAATCTATTGGACATTTTTACTCATCTTGAAACGTAACTTGCTCTGAGATAACTTATCTAGAAGTTGTTCCCAAGAATAACAAAGCTATGATAAGATTATGCATACTCACAAAGATACGACACGAGATTTACTCTAGTTTGTCAAAGCATAGTTAATTGTTAGACTGGTTATTAACTATGGTCAAAGCTTGTACTCCTAAAAACTTAGTTAATATGTTAGGGAAGATCTTGTTTTAAACATTGGCGGCGGTGTTGACAAGATTCTTTGTCTTAAGTATAATTTTCCTAGGGAAACGAAAAACCAAAAAAGCTTGCCGACAGCTAAAAATATTCACAGAATTTTAATTTGTTAACTTTTCTTTTTATCTTCTTATGCTTTAAAAAAACAGCTTGAAAACTCATTTTCACGTAACTTTGAACAAGTAACTGAAAGCAATATTGTGGGCAGTTTGCCGTCAAAGCAGCGGTACCTAGAAGACATTAGCAATTTGTTTTGAAGTTAACGAGAAAAACATTATGTTTTGAAAACACTTTTTTATACAGTAATCATCCATAGTTAGCCACAGCAAGAAACCTGCAGTGTTGTCACAAATAGCCAAAACCCCTTTTAAAAGTGAAATATTTTGGGAAAGACGTACCGTCGCCCGACATCTCACGCTGTTCAGTCATTACGAAGTTCGGGTTCGGTGCAAATGATTCGGGTTCCAATTCATTACAGAGGCTATCGTTCCCTGTCGTTACTGTGATGTATTGACTTGACTTATATTTGTTATGATAGAATATTCTGGAGTTAAAAAACAACTCGAAAAAATCTTTCTTTATTGAATAAGGAACGATCTTATTTAATGGACTTATTATCGACACATTTGCAAAAACGTGTCAAGAAGTATATTAAATCTTTTATCATTGCAAGGGTTTCCTCTTCAAAGAGATAAAAAAAATGCCACATTTTTGACGTTCAGAAACTCTCAGGTTAATCTAAAATGTTTATTTTGCTAACATAAAGGATTTAGTCATTCAAATACGTGGAAAATGGCCAGCAATATGACACTGAAATGGTTTCCAATTTCAAGCACTGTGATTGGCTGCTATATTTTTTCGTGCTTGCTGATTGGCTCAACAGGGAAGCCATCACATACGCGGTACACAGTGGTCAAATTGTCCAAGTCTTTTTATCAACTAGTTGGCTTATTTTTTTTATTGCACAGTTTTCAAAGTTGAGTTTTATGTTTATCTATTTTTAGATTAACGCGACTATTTTTTCACTAGAATGAATTAAAAAACAGGGTCGAGGATTCCCGCAAAGTTGACATAACAGCACTTCATCCCCCACACCCATCTCAGTGCTACGAGTTATTGCGGTCAAACAAAATTCATGAAAAACTTGACGTGTTTTGTGGATATATTAAAAACCTGCATAAGATCAAGGACGACACTAGACTCTCATCTTGATGTCATTCATCAGCGTAATAATTTTTCACTCTCTTACATGTTGTAAATTGAAGGGTCGTGGAACCTTTGGGGCCGTGAAACGTTGTCTGGCTCGAACAATTCTCTTACGGATATTACAGTACTGACACATTAAAGTAATTCAGTGATTATCACCATGACAAGACTATCACATATAACTCATTTTCAATGACCTTTGCAAAATTTCTACAGATTTTTAAGACGGCATTTCAGCAGAACAAAAAGGGAGACTAGTCACTTATGCAAACACTTTTTAGCTTGAATATTTCAGTTCAAGTGCAGAGATTTGTATTTTGGTTATCGTGATGGCATTTAAAAAACACTCCTGGACCGGATGAGATTTGAATTCCACTCACAAGCTGAAACCATAATTGTCAAGAAGGAACGCTGAGCCAGGAACTGAATGAAACAAATTATGGTTTACGAAAATTAATCAAGCAAAACTGAGGCAGAAATCACAGAATTCAAAGAATTCCTGGAAAGAATTAGGAGAAATTCTCTTCAACATCATTTTTCTTTGAAACAATCTATCTTTATAAGCTTAATTCAAGATTAAAATGTCTGAGATTGTAACTATTTTTACAGTAGAATTTTAGACGATCGAAAAATGCGACTTACCATATCCTGCTGAAGAAGAGTGGGCTGGTTTAGTACACAAATACACACACCCAAAGACTACCCAAACTAAAGCAGTTAAGCTTTTCCAAAGCATCTTATTTTTTTGCGCGAATTATTGCAGAGATGTGACTTTAACCCGAGCTGTTCGTAAATTGGTTACGAGCTTAGGATAAAGCCTTTTGTAGTGAGTTACATTACGAAATTTGATATTTAACTGGCAGTGACGCAAGACGATACGTGCAATATTGCGCTGCTTTCCGGTTATACATCTTAAATATGTCAACAACTTAATATATTAGAGAAGAATCAAGAGCTATAACTTTCTGTCATTAAACGTCCTACCTGATTAAACACACGAAAAAGTGTTCATTAGAAAAAAGTGTATATTCTGTATATTTAAACGTATGGAAATAATGGATAAAAAAGAAAAAAAATGTGATCCGTCTGACCTGGGAAGTTGGGTTATCCCAGGGTCAGAAGCTTTCTTTCTTCATTTTGACTTTAAAGATTAAAGAAAACCTAAAGATTTCCTCAAGTTTGACGGTAAGGTAGCACGTTCACACCCAGAACAGAAAATTAAATTTCCGAGATCAGAGTTTATCTTGAGTAAGTCTATAAGCATTGACGAATGCTGTTGACACGTACGGAATCCGCCAGAAAACTTGTACATGTGCCAAGAGTATGGTTTGCAAGCTGAGGTACTGCGGAGGCTCGTGGCTCAAGGGTTAAACTAATCAATCAGGATCAAATGGAGAACATGCATGTCAATAAATTGGTGAATCAAATAAATCTAGCAAAATACCAAAAGAAAGAAGGAAGGAAGGGCGGCTGAAAAGAAGGAAAGGAAAGCCAGGAAAGGAAAGGAGAAAGTTGTGTAGAGATAAGAAAGGGAGGAAGGAAGTAAGGCAAAATGGGAAGGAAGGAAAAAGAGAGAGAAAGAGAAAGAAAGAAAAAAAAGTATGAATTAATGGCACTAACCCCGTATAATCGGTTTGACATACTATCACAGACGATCGGTCGCCCACATCCCGTTGAGAACAAATGCATCAAGACTTTGATAATTGCATTGATAAATGATTCCATACAAGGCATAGCTATTAGGGTCTTATCAACAGGAGAGGAAAGTGCAGAAAGAAAGTGTGGCGTGGTTTCTAGCGAGGGAGGGCAATCATTCCCGGCGATGGCAGACAAATTACAGAACAAAACTATTATTAAATATGGCCGCATTTTTCACTTTTTACGTCACCAAGCAAAATGTAAACCATGTAATTTCTTGAACTCTTGAGCGAATCAGTCTTTCTGCCGCTAAAACGTCAAAACATGAACTCCTTACGTCACAGGCCTCCAAGCCTTGTTTGACCTCCTCAAAGAGTGCGTTTCCAGTTCAAATATTAAAGATTCCGTTAAGTCTTAGCTATATGATACTGAGCATTTAATACTTGCTGTAGGCGTGGAAGCGATGCTAGGATTATTCTTAAATAACTGGCAAGGTTTGAACAGGAAAATATAAAAATAAAATCCAGGGGAATTACATAGAATGGTCTGAAAAGAAAGTTATGTCCAACGTAATTATAAGTTGGTTCAGTTGAAAGTATACTACTATAGACCACTGGCGTAGC
>OCZR010158036.1:487-21549 GCA_900234385.1 Anemonia viridis | reverse complement strand
TTAAATAAGAACCACTTTAGCATTAACTCAGAAAATAGTGGTTCTTATGTGCGGGTTTTTACTGTATTACTTTATCTGTTTTTCAGTGGGTGTGATTGTTGCTAGAATCTTTGATGGACTGAGGATGGATGTTCCCAACATTGAACAAACTGCTGCAGATACCTTATGCTTAAGAGACCTTGAGGTACAGTACAGTTATCCAGGGCTTGAAATAGCGGCTGGTCAGCTGCCAGTCATGATTAACAGCAAATTTAGTTTTAACTGGGTCATGCACCATTTCTGGCTAAGTGTTACTGGCCAAAATGACCAGCAAGATAAAGGTTTGGCCTGGACAAGTGCCAGTTCTGGCTGGACACTGAACATTTTTGGTGTGAAATGGAAATGGAAACAAGTCATCCTGTTGCAATGTACTCTCAATTCACACTTGCTAAATTCTCTTTCTATCACAGCAAGGAGGAAAGAGAGTGGCACCCTCACTTGTGGCAAGTTAACTGCATGACCTCAATTCTTTTATTCTTTGCAGGCCTTTGTCTATGCTGTAATACGAACATCAGCTGCAAAGTTCCTTGAGGACCAAGACTTGTACATACCTGACTACCAACCACAAATCCTGCCACAGCAATTGTGTGACCGTCTGACTTCACCTGCACAGGAAGAATGGTGGTTGGCTGCGTACAACTTGTATGCTGGTGCTGCAAGGTAAGTAAAACTTGTCCTAAACTATAAGTGATAGCACTTTGTATAACTGGGCAAGTATTTTGTTTAGCTTGTGCATGTTTTCCCATTTCAGACCATGTGTCATTCCCTAGAATATCAATTGTTTTTAATGGTTGCACATAAGAAGACACATGAATACAGATACATCTCAAATAAAGAATCTTATTCTTGAGAGAACAGCACTTGGTCTGAAATGAGAAAACCTTACACCCAAGCTTAGTTCTGAATGAAAAAGATCCTTTTTCTGAGTTACTTAGTGGGATATCGATCTACAGTAGCATTTTAGTAAATGACCATGGTGGAGTTGTGTAATGAGCTACAAAAATATTAGTCCAGCAATATGGTGACATAATTGTGCACTATCAGGTAAATGCATGAAATTTGGCACAGTTTGCTGGACTACAGTATATGAAAAGTGAGCTATTCATGACTGTTATATTATTGAAATGTTGAAATTTTTGGTGTTATTTTCAGTGTAAGCAGTGCAGGCAGGGTACGAGCCACAGTTCAACGTGGCCTAGAAGAGATCCGTGCTCTTGGACCCCATGGTTTACATGTACGGCTTCTTATCTATCTTGCTTTCAACTTTGGTGACAAGGTACGTCAAAATTATCCAGCTGTTATTCATATCAAAGAGATGCTGTTTTCACATAATTATTGATTTTTAATATCAGGCATCATATTTGAAGACAGCTGGAGTAAGCCCTTGGTACTATGAAGAACATTGGAAGGTTAGATCACAAAAAGCCTGCATTTTTTGACATTTAGGGTGACAATCATAATCATAATTATTTTGTGGTTTCCTAAAGAGTCTGCAAGCAAGAAGTCTTCACTACTGGAAAGAAGCTCTTATGTTACTGGAAAGAATTGAAAGGTTGGATATAGCACCTCAACCCTTTTTCATACATATACTCTTTTGATATCAAAATATTTGCAACTCTCTCTACCCATAGGGCTTCTTCAGTTAGTTCAATCTGCACATCCCGGGCCATACATTTTATATTTAAAACCCAACTTGATTTTTTTTGGAAGGAGGAAAACTTGAGAACATGGGGGGGACCATATTGTATGGCAAGTTAGAGAGCAACACATCAAACAAACTCAACTCCGGGTTTGCGCTACTCTTTGAAAACCTTGAAAAGCCCTGGAATTGACAAAGCGTTTTTAAGGGCATTTGAAAAGCCCTTGAAAATCACAAAAATGTTAAAAATCCTTAAAAAGTCCTTGAATCTTGACGTTCTATTCATTGATCTGCATGTGAATCCAAAAGCATGTGATGTCTGTGAGCGTATTTGAACTGCGGAGTTAGCCCCTGAAATATGATGATAATAGGTGGGGTTCCTGTGTTATTTATCGTGCGCATGCATCATTTCCATGAGGCATTCTTGAATTCTTCAAAAAATAGTCCTTGAAAATCGATTTTTTTGTGCTTGAAAAGTGCTTGAATTTGGGAATGAAAAATATGTAGCGCGAACCCTGTCAACTAAAATACAATCTAATCGGAGCAAATGCATGAACTCAGACTACAGGGGTAAGAGCTGAGTGGTAAATCACTAATACCACCCATGCCACAGTTTATTTCAATTAAGAATTGTTTTCCTAAGATGCTCAACTATCAAGCAATATCAACTATCTTGAATTGGGAAACATTGTCCATGTATCGTCTTTCTTTTTCGTCCATCAAATAATGTTACCTTATTTTTTATTCATTTGGCAGAAATGAAAACATCCCAGTCAGAAAGGATCCTCTCTTTAACTTACTGCAAAACTCCTTGATGGTTAGTTTGTATTACCAAATAGAGGCTTTGCACCATCACATGATGGTGTGTGTGTGTGTGACCTTGTGTTTGTATTACCAAATAGAGGCTTTGTACCATCACGTGATGACAATGACATATACTGTCAATAGGTTCTTTTGTCAATTGTTCCTGCCTCCTTTCATGGCTTCCATCACATGATGACACCCGTAGTTGTAGATAGCTGTCAGTATCTGTTTGTGTTGGTAAATTCCTACAACTGTTACAGTGTTTATACAAGTTTTAACTGGGTCCACCAAGGACAGGGAGATCCAAGAATCAACCAAATTGTAGAATATTAAAATGCTATGCTGTCTAAGTGTGCCCCAGCTATGGTAGTCACACTGTAATGTTTTTTCGATCCTGTTTTGTAGAAGATAGATATCAAGTTTAACATTCAAAAAGCCAGGCTGATCCTTGGTGAGGCAGCCGTAAGAGAAGGAAAGATTGAAGAGGCAATGGAAATGTTTGAACAAGTCAAGACAACACAAGGAATGTGGAATCTTGCTCAGGTATTGCACATTTTCTTATGAGAAGGTTTAGAACAAGAAGTTTGCTGTTCAGTAGAAAGTTCAGTAGTTTTGATAGAATCAACTTCATGGTTCACAAGGAGCTTAGTAATGACAAGTTGCTTCATAAAATAGGGCAGTGCTTTCCCTAAAGAGGCTGGCTTCAAGGAGAAAAAACATGGCTTCAAGGACAAACCTTGATTTTATCAAATTGCTGAACTTATGCAGAAAGGAAGTTCAAAGTTCACCAACAAAGCTTGTGGTGAACTTAACTTGCAAAGTACAACTTGAACTTGGGAACTTTGGAACAAACTTCAGAATCTACCATCCAAAGTTATTAGAAACGTGCACTGCTCGAGAGGACACAAAAACTGATATAATAGTGATACTATAAGGATCTAATCTTCATCTTTTTTTTTATAGATTTACAAGTACTTAGCAAACGTTGAAGCACAGGCTGCAGCATCAGAAGATATTGATTCAGATGCACAATCTGGTACACCAACACAAGAGTACTACAACTGCTTGAATAAAGCCAGAGAACTGTTGCTTGCCTGTATAGACAAGATCCCTGGTGAAGAGGTACTGTACAAGAGGGGTCTGGTGGAGCCTTGATTATACATTGATAATGGCATCCATTTCTCCATTCACCTACTGTATCCATTGGTTCACCCATCTGTTCACCCATTCTGCCATACATCATACATCATTCTGCCAACCACCCACCCACGCATCCATCCATCATCTACCTATCTAGGTATCTTCCTAACCACCCATCCATCCTGCCCACCTATCCATCCACCCACCTGTCCATCCACCCATCTGTCCATCTGTTTTGCCAGTATCCATTTCTGAAAACAAATTTTTAATTAAGAATTTATTCAATTGTTCCTTGGTTTCATTCTTTGGGTGTCTTTACAGTACAACTTACCTTAATCTATTCAGTTAAAAGACATAATAATGTGTCATGATTTGTGCCGTGCATCATTTTATTCTAATATACTATTGCAGAGGCGACGGCAGACTCTACAGGATGAATTGAATGACATCGAAGACATGTTGAATGAAGATCCAAACAAAGTCCAAGCCAATCCAAGTAAGAATAACCATTTCCTGATTGGATAACGCATTAGATAAAGTTTGAAAAATGTTGAAAAAATGTCAAAAAAACGTCAAAGGGTTCATGGTTAGAGTATCCGCACTGTAATGTCTCCGAAATCTGATGGAGGTTTTGTTGAAGTCCCCATACCATACTGTAGGCAGAAATCATCACCCTAAGAACCCGGAGAATCCCTCAAAGCACAGGAGAGAAGCAGTAAGCAAATCTACTCACATACCACACTCTTGATGCTACTCCAGCAATGCTTTGGAAGTCCAGGAATAAGATTCAAAGAAGATAGATATGCCATAATACTTCCCATAATGTTTGCCTAAAATAATAAAATTATGCGAAGCAATTTTTTTAATATGGTAGGATATTGTTTAAATAACCAATCCTTTCTATTGATTATCTTTGAAGGAAAACAACTTGATTTCCGTCAGCTCGACTTCCAAGCTAGTAGGAGCTCCACCACCATGTCAGACGTCCAAGAATCAGAAGACAATTTCTGGCTGGAACAGGTATGGCCCCAGTTTTCGTATATGTCACCACCAAAATGATGCTCTCTTGGAATTTTTTTCCGAGAAAAAAATGCGTGATGAAAAACTTTACAATATTTAATAAGTATCGTCTTAAATTCTCTCGACATTAAAAGATTTATTAAAGGCCGATTTACGCTGTACAATTTTTGCTTAATGATAATGATAATGATATTGGATTTGTATAGCGCACTTTTCCATGTACTGAATATGTTCAAAAGCGCTTTACAATGACATGAATTGAGGTGGTTAGTATAAAGTGTAGACACGGAGGAGGGTGGTCACTGCCAGGGTTTTATTACATCCTCAGTGGTTCTTTTACGTCCCTCCTATGCAAGGTTAGGAAGTGTGGAGAGACGGGACCGCCATTTTACGTGGTCGGCCACGCGAAGGTCTAACCATTTGCAGATGTTATTACAAAGGCAGCACCTTCTCCTCAGTTATTTTAAGAGCCTGAGTGTTGGTCCGGCCGGGAATCGAACCCGTGACCTCCCGCACTTAAGTCCGGCGTTCAACCAACTGAGCCAACCGGGTTGCGGTTAGCCATGCTTACAACTGTCGTATACAATCTGCTTACGCCATCCTTACAACACGGCTACCACTGTCGTATGCGATTGTTGTAGGGTTTTAAATAATGTTTTAATATCCTATAATTGTCGTAGCCAAGTTGTAAGGATGGCGCAAGCAGATTGCATACGACAGTTGTAAGCAAAAGTTGTACCATGTAAATCGGCCTTAATGGGAATATATATTAATTGCAGCCACAAGATGCAAGTTCCAAAGACCTGATCGCCAAGCTGAGCGAAGTGACATTAAACAATGGCTACTTACAAGAACAGATGGCAGTCAGGGATCAACATCTGAGCGAACTCAACAGCAAAGTCCAAAGTCTAGAGGTAAAGTATAACCATTAATTTAAGCACTGTTCTTCGAAGATAGACCTGACATCAAAGAAGCTCAATTTGAAAGAATTTCAATCTCCTGAGAATTGGAACCCATTGTTTTGTCCTCCACTGAACATTGCATCTGACAATCTTGGTTCAAACTGTTGTTAGTTAGTTAGTTAGTAGTTAGTTGTTTTTTTGTTCTGCTACATTGTTTCTTGCGTTATTTCTTTGATAGTTTGTTTCTTGGTTTTTTTTTAGTTTTCTTTTAGTTTTAATTCTGACCGTCATATTTTTTTATTTTGTGTTTAGACTGAACTTCGCGAACTAAAACGGCATGGCTTTTCAGGATTCATGAGTCCTATAAATTACGCAAGTCCTAGTCCCGTACCAAGTAAACCAACACAGCATACCTTACCAACGTTTGTTAGTCCAGTAAATCAAGGGGCTGCTTCAACCGATGCCTTATCTACTACCCCAACAAACTCCCGCCAACAAACAACAAAAAATGGTAGACCAATGGAGTCGACACCGGTTGCCAAACCACCAGTAAAATCCCGACTTGGACCGCGAATTCCAGAGACTATCCCAGAGCCACCGAAGATTGATTCCCAGTTCTTTGCTGGACTGAGTCAAACGAATAGTCCAGAGAAGAAAAGTGATCTCGAGCAGAGTGAAGAAGGCGAGTCAGATCAAGGAAGTGTCCGCCATGATTCTACGTCACTTGATGATGGAATCCACTTCGAACCTATCATCCCTCTGCCAAAACAAATTGAAAAGAAAACTGGAGAAGAGGGTGAAGTTGTCTTGTTCAACAAGCGCGCTAAGCTCTACCGGTTCGACAAAGACCTGAAATCCTGGAAAGAAAGAGGAACGGGGAACTTGAAGATACTAAGTGCTATTGGCCAAACACGATTTCGAATCCTCATGAGACGCGAACACATCTTGAAGATCTGTGCCAACCATCTCATCACCATGGATATGGAACTCAAACCTCTTCGGGCTGGTTCTCAGAATTCTCTAGTCTGGAGTACTGCTGCTGATTTTGCTGATGAGACTCCTAATGTCGAACAACTTGCAGTACGATTTAAACTGGTGGAGGAAACTGCTGAGTTCACAGCAGTGTTTGAAAACTGTAAGAGTAAATTGTCCGGTGTCCCATTCTCGACTTCTCCAATAAGATTGAACATGACAGAAAAAAATAAAGCAGGAGCGTCCAAGGAACCTGGTAGCTGGGAATGTATTTGTTCGAAGTCCAATATGCCTGATACTTTTATTTGCGTTGCGTGTGGTGCCAACAACACTGACAACAGTTCCGCAATTACATCAACAACAGAGAAGGGTGGTGCATTAGCTGAAGGTGAAACCAAGTCCTCCAGTTTTACTAAGTTTTTACCCAAGGCCGGAAGCTGGGAGTGTAGTACCTGTTACGCGAATAATGAAAAACAGAAATTTGCATGCATAGCTTGTGGTGCAAATAAACCTGGCTCTAAAGATGCTGCTTTCACTGAGACAACAACTTCAAACGTTCTTGCACAGCCTGTTTTCTCGTTGCCCAAATCTGACTTTGGCTCTCAGGAGAAAAATAAAGACTCTGATATTAGTTCTAAAGAACAATCGTCATCTAAGGGAGATCATAAAGAATCACTGTTTGGGACTACGAACTCTCCTTTTGCACCTCAGAACAGTGCGTTTAACAAACCACCAAATGACTTTTCATTTGCCTCGCCTCAGGGAAATGAAAAACAGGCATCAATTCAAGAACCAGGTGTAACTCAGAAATTTCCATTCGAGTTTAATCCTGCGCCATTTAAGACTGAAGAATCGGAAGAAACTAGCTTTAAAAGAGGGGTTTTTGGACAACAGCCAGCGCCCTTTTCTTTCAACTTCAAACCAACATCAACTTCATCAAGTTCTCCAATATCATTCCGCTTTGGCAAAACTCAAGCACCTTCTTTTACCTTGGCGCCATTTGGGGTGACTACAACCGCGAGTACTTCAAGTCAAGTGACACCAAGCTCATCGTCAGTTAGTTCGTTTTTAAGTTCTCCTAGTAATGGGACTCCCAAATCTGAAGGAGAACAGAACAAAGAAGAATCCAAGGAAGTGAAACCTTTAACATTTAGTGCTTCGCCAAGCAATGCTTTGCCAGGATTTGACATTGACAAGGATGATGAAGAAGGAAAAGTATCTGCTTCAGGTGATGCTGTTGTTCCAAGTTTAACTTCGGGAATCTTATCAACTCCACAGCAGTCTGTGCCTGCTTCGTCATTACCTTCAACCATTCCTCCACAGTTGTTCTGGCAACAACAGCTGGAAGAAAAGTTCAAATTTGGTAACCTTCACAAAACAGAGCCTTTAGCAGGGATGGCACCAGTTGTTGTAACACCCCCAAGTGGTAAACCTGATGCCATGTATCCGGCGTCCTTTATTCTCAGTAAACTGGCAAGCAAAAGTCCTCCTGTGGCCTCACAACCAGTCCAAGGAATGGGGGATACCGAAGGAAATGTACTATCACTGCAGCAATTAAAAGACAAGTCTCTGACACATAGGGTAGCTTCACAAGGGACCAATCCTCCAGATTTGTTGATGTCACTTTTACAAAGCCAGCCTAGGGAAGGTCTAACCACAGGCGGAAACCAGCTACACGATTCATCAAACCTTTCAGCAGTTACTCCAGATGACTCGTCAAAAACGAGTGAGGATTTGGATGATTATTATGATGACCTTGAGACTGAATCTGATGAGGAGTCTGGTAGCTATCATTCTAGTGATGAATACGATGAGGACGAAGATTACAGTAATTCTTATGAGGATGATCTCAACAAAACAGTAGTGTCCCAACCTAGTCCCACTACGCATCAGCTTCTTCCTCAAGGACAAAATCCGATGCAAATGCCTCCTCTCATGAGTATAGCGCCTATTTCTGGAAGGAAGTTCTTGACACCCAAAAGTCCTCTGAAGAAAGGCCAACCGAAGGAAAATGAATGCTTTATTATCTATGAAATAAGGGCAGCGAAGACAGATCGAGATAAGGCTTCTCGACTTCTTTTACCTTTGAACTTTTTCTATCATACAAGAACAGAACCTTGCCCTGGATGTCTAGGCTGTGATGATAACGTGCGCTCAAAGATGAAACAAGATTCTTCGAAAAAATCAGAAAAAGAAGAAGTGGCTGCATCATCAACTCGATTAAAACCTGAACACTCTGCACAACCAGCCCAAAAAGAAAACCACATCTTCGGAGCGTCACTGGGAGCCAAGCCATTATCTTTTGCATCGTTTTCCACAACTACTGGCTCGACTTTTGAGAAAAAGGACACAACTCACCGTGTGTTTCCAATGGCAGGACAGCAGCTCTTTGGTTCTCCAGCAAATGATGCTTCAGATGAGGCAGATATTTATTTCAAACCTCTCATACCCCTGCCTGAGCTTATCCAAGTGACTACGGGTGAAGAAGATCATACTCTCTTGTTCTCAGAAAGAGCAAGATTGTACCGTTTTGATGCAAGTTCTTCTATGTGGAAAGAGAGAGGTATCGGAGATATAAAACTTCTTCTGGACAACAAATCTGGTCGAGGAAGGGTAGTGATGAGGAGAGAGCAAGTCCACAAACTTTGTGCCAATCATTGGATTACAGAAGACATGGAGCTGAGATCAAATTCCACCTCTGATCGGTCTTGGGTATGGCAGACACTTGCAGACTTCTCTGAGGAAACGCCTTCTCAAGAAAAGCTTGCTGTTCGCTTTAAATCGCCAGAAACAGCTTTAAAATTTAAAGATGAATTTGATTATTTGGTTGCTCTTGCGAAGAAAACCCTAAAAGAGAACAAAACAGTTGGAAAACCTTCTGTAAAACCATCAAAAGAAGACAAGGACAGGGGAAGTTTGAAAGAAGACCCTAGTGCAACACCAACTAGTGCATCAACAGCTCCGGTCTTAGTAACACCTGACAAAGTTGATGGGACGGCAGATTCTTTAATGGACCAGTTTAAACCCAAGCTAGGAGCATGGGAATGTGAAGCTTGTTTAATTCAAAACAATCCTGGTACTACAGTCTGTGCTGCATGTCAAACACTCAAACCAGGCCAGAAATCAAAACCAGCGGCAAATATCCAGGCAACACAAAAATTTACTGGTACTGGGTTCGGTATACCAAAGTCCACGGCTCCCACATCTGAACAACAACGGCAGCCAAGCCAACCTGTTAGTATGGCTCAAAGCAAGGCCTCTCTGAAGCCCGTGTTTACCATTGGAAAATTAGACGCCCCAGAGGAGGAATTAGAGGAAGAGACCTACAAACACAGTCCAAGCAAAACCTCTCCTAACAAAATCCTTTCAAAAACTAGTCCAACCTCAGTATTACCTCCTCCATCTGGAACCTCAGGTAAACTTGTTACAGGATTTGCCTTTGGATCATTGTCCCACACCAAGTTTAAGTTCAGGCTGGAGTTGTCACCAGAAAAGGAGCCACCAAAAAGTTCTTTAAAGTCCCCACAGTCTCCCACTTCACCAGAGTCCCCAGGTGCGCACCCAGAGGCTGAAGATGATAACATTCATTTTGAACCCATTATTCCACTACCCAAGAAGATTACCAAGAAAACTGGAGAGGAAAATGATCAAGTCCTTTTTTGCCAACGAGCAAAGTTGTACCGATTTGACAATGAAGGCAATCAGTGGAAAGAGCGTGGAGTAGGTGACATAAAGATCTTGAGAAGCTCTAGTTCTGGAAAGTGCCGTATTGTTATGCGACGGGACATTGTGTTGAAACTTTGTACCAATCACCAAATTACCCCAGAAATGACTTTGAAACCTAATGCAGGATCTCAGAAGTCCTGGGTGTGGAATACACTTGCAGACTTTGCAGATGAAGTCGCGAAACAAGAGACATTGGCTGTCCGCTTCAAGACTGCTGAGATTGCTCAGAGTTTCAAGGATACCTTTGAAAAAGCAAAAGAGGAAACAATTCTAACCCAGGTATCAGAAGATGAAGGCAAAGGCGAGATGGCATCACCAAAGAAAGACGATAGCACTCGTACACAAGAAAGTGAAGAGACGCCTTCAAAGCAGTCAACTAAAGACCAAGAAATACATGAGAAAACGCCTGTTGCAGAAAAGAACCAAAAGTTAGTACCTCTGAATCTTTTTTTCTTTATGCAACGACGACTTTTCGCGCGTATAATGCGAAAAAAATCGTGATTTGGGATTGTGAAGTTTTGACTTCAAATCAAAATCTTCCCGATGTTGGCAAAGTTCAAATTACTCTGAAAATCCTTCTGTCTAGCATGTCACATTATCATTATCATCTGGCATTATCATTTCACGCAATAGCGTTGCGCGAAAAATGGTCATTGCAAATCGTCTCGTGTAACATTGCTTTTTCTCTCCCCACCTTTTAGACTTCAGCCCTTTTACTTTTTCATTGTAATTCTTTTTGAACAGATCCAAAGATGACATTAAAAAGACTGAAAGTAAAATCGAGGAACCATCATCCGGTTTCCTATTTGGATCTTCGAACATCTCGTCATTGTCCTTCGCTTCTGTTGCTTCAAATATTGATTCTAGTCCCGGAATCATAGGAAGCACCAAGAACAAGGAAGCGTTTCAACCTGGTCCAGCGCTCTTCTCACGATCCCCTGCTCACCGAAGACAAAGTGAGGGAAGCGAAGGTGAAGATCACCATGACGATGGACTCCACTTTGAACCACTCGTTCCTTTGCCAGAGAAAGTGGAAGCACGGACTGGAGAAGAAGAGGAAGAGTTAATTTTCTCTCATCGAGCCAAGTTGTACAGGTTTGACCGGGAAACAAAACAGTGGAAAGAACGGGGAGTTGGTGATATTAAGATTCTACTTCACAAAAAGAATAGTCGTGTTCGTATTCTAATGCGTCGAGATCACATCCTCAAGATCTGTGCTAATCATTATGTTACACCAGAGATGACGCTAAAGCCAAATGGTACCTCAACAAAATCATGGGTTTGGAATACACTTGCAGATTTTTCAGATGAAGAAGTTAAGGCAGAACAATTGGCAGTTCGGTTTAAGCATGAGGAGACTGCGCGAGAATTCAGGGAAAAGTTTGATAAGTGCCAAGAAATGATGGTGCGACATAAATCTGCAGAAATCGATCAAAGTAAAACCACTTCAGACAAAATAACCGATGATCCACAGGGAAGTACAGTTGAAAAAGAGGAGAAAGTGAAAAGCCTAAGTGAAGAATCAAACGTTAAAGATGAGAGCTCAGCGGAAGTTCAAGAGACAGATTCTTTGATGAACCAGTTTAAACCCAAACCAGGAGCATGGGAATGTGAAGCTTGTTTAGTCCAAAACAATCCTGGTACTACAGTCTGTGCTGCATGTCAAACACCCAAACCAGGCCAGAAATCAAAACAAACAGCAAATATCCAGGCAACACAGAAATTCACTTCAACAAAAGAAACAAAGACAGATTCTTTAATGGACAAGTTCAAAGCTAAACCAGGGACTTGGGAGTGTGGCTTTTGTCTTGTCTCAAATAACGCAGATTCCACAAAGTGTGTTGCATGCTCTTCGCCTAAACCTGGTGCTGACACAAGCCAAGATGTTTCATCTACCCAAACAACACCAGCATTTGGTTTTGGTGGGCCTGAAGCTACTGGCTTTTCATTTGGAAATGGTAGCTCCGCTCCCGTATCATTTGGTGGCATTTCCTTTGGACTCCCACCAAAAGATACTTCATCTCAAAAACTGCAATTTGTGTTTGGTAAGCCAAGTGTACCGAAGGAAGAAACATCTACCCCCAAACCCGATACTGCAAAAGTTTTTGATGCTGCACCAGATTCAACTTTAACAGAAGAAACAAAGACAGATTCTTTAATGGACAAGTTCAAAGCTAAACCAGGGACTTGGAATTGTGAAGTTTGTCTTGTACCCAATGATGCAGATTCTACAAGGCGTATTGCATGCTCTTCGCCTAAACCTGGTGTTGACATAAGCCAAGATGTTTCGTCTACCCAAAGCAAACCAGCATTTGGTTTTGGTGGGCCCGAAGCTACTGGCTTTTCATTTGGACTCCCACAAAAAGATACCTCATCTCAAAAACCGCAACTTGTGTTTGGTAAGTCAATTGTACCGAACGAAGAAACACCTACCACCAAACCCGATACTGCAAACTCTTTTGGTGCTGCAGCAGATTCAACTTCAACCGAAGAAACAAAGGTTGATTCTTTAATAGACAAGTTCAAAGCTAAACCAGGGACTTGGAATTGTGAAGTTTGTCTTGTACCCAATGATGCAGATTCTACAAGATGTGTTTCATGCTCTTCGCCTAAACCTGGTGTTGACACAAGCCAAGATGTTTCGTCTACCCAAAGCCCACCAGCATTTGGTTTTGGTGGGCCCGAAGCTACTGGCTTTTCATTTGGAACTGGTAGCTCAGCTCCTGGTTCATTTGGTGGCGTTTCCTTTGGACTCCCACCAAAAGATTCTTCATCTCAAAAGCCGCAATTTGTGTTTGGTAAGCCAAGTGTACCGAAGGAAGAAACATCTACCCCCAAACCCGATACTGCAAACGTTTTTGGTGCTGCACCAGATTCAACTTCAACAGAAGAAACAAAGACAGATTCTTTAATGGACAAGTTCAAAGCTAAACCAGGGACTTGGAATTGTGAAGTTTGTCTTGTACCCAATGATGCAGATTCTACAAGGTGTATTGCATGCTCTTCGCCTAAACCAGGTGTTGACATAAGCCAAGATGTTTCGTCTACCCAAAGCACACCAGCATTTGGTTTTGGTGGGCCCGAAGCTACTGGCTTTTCATTTGGAACTGGTAGCTCAGCTCCTGGTTCATTTGGTGGCGTTTCCTTTGGACTCCCACCAAAAGATTCATCTCAAAAGCCGCAATTTGTGTTTGGTAAGCCAAGTGTGCCGAAGGAAGAAACGTCTACCCCGAAACCCAATACTGCAAACGTTTTTGGATTTGCAACGGATTCAACAGAGGCTGCCAGTGAAGCTCCAAAGGCAGAACAAAGCGCTAAAGACAAAGAAAGTAAGCTTTCTGCGCCTGTGACAGAAACCGTGATCAAACCCAAAGAAGAAACCAGGACAGAAAAGGCAGAAGCTGATTCCACAGATGGTACTGAAGCAAAAGAACAAGATATAATAGATCTGACTTTGACAAGTGTTTTCGAACCCAGTGAGGAAGAAAAACGTCGAGCTGAAAGTCTTCTCCTTCCAGAAGGATTCTTTCTTTACGAACGACAACCACAAGCTACTGGCAGCGTTAAGGCTAAAACAGCTTATCCTAAACTTGCCCCGGTCGAAAGTAAAACAAAAACACAAGAAGAAACAAAGAAAAGTGAAGAAACAAAATCTGTGTTTGGATCATCTACAGGTTTATTAGTTTCTTCATTTTCGGATGTGTCTACTGACATGGGTTTTCAGTTTGGTGGGCAAAAATCGAGTAAAGGATTTGTTGGACAAGGCGCTCAGCTGTTCAGCTCACCACGAGACACCGATGACGGTACCGAAGATGAAAGGGACATCCACTTCAAACCTCTCGTTAGCCTTTCTGAAATTGAAGTAGTCACTGGTGAAGAAAACGAGGAAAAACTGTTTGGTCATCGAGCAAAGTTGTACAGATTTGAGAGCTCGGTTTCACAGTGGAAGGAGCGGGGAGTTGGCGAGATTAAAATACTTAAGAACAAAAACAGCAAGAAATTCAGAGTTGTTATGCGAAGAGACCAGATTCACAAACTTTGTGCAAACCATATGATTACAAATGAGATGAGCCTAGTCCCCAATGCCGGAAGTGATCGTTCGTGGGTCTGGCAAACATTGGCTGATATATCTGAAGAAGAACCCAAGGCAGAAAAGTTAGCAGTTAGGTTCAAATCGGCTGAAGCAGCACAAGACTTCAAGAAAGTATTTGAAGAATGCCAGGAAATGTTAAGAGAGCAAAAAGGAGATACCTCGGTTTCCGAAAGGGAGTCGGATAATGAAGGTGGTAAAGAACCAACGAAAACATCAAGTATTAGTGAAAGCCAAGGAGACTTGGTTTCCGACGTTGACAGTACAAGTAACATTACTGACAGCAAAGCTACAGAAGAACTGCATCAAGTGTCAAAGCCATCGAATGAGAGAGAAGATAAAGCAAACGAAGTTGGAAGCTCTGATGATGCAAAATGGAAGTGTGGTTCTTGTCATGTCTCAAATGACAGCTCAAGCAAGACCTACCAAGAAGATAGGGCTCAAAGGGAAGTAAGTGAAGAAGGAATCAGCGGAAACGAACTATTAGATACCGAAGAAAAGCAAAAGACCCCAGAACCTGATTCCACTGTTTCAGAGGACAAAGACTCTCCAACGCCAGAAAAAAGCAAGCCAGGATTTTTGTTTGGTACACAGTCTATCTCCTCGCTGTCCTTTAGTGATGTAGGAAAGGTTGGCATTTTTGGTCAAGCGACGTCTTCATCTGAAGCTTTTTCTTTTAAAGGCCTGAATGAGCAGAAACCAGTCGAAGATAAAGCAGATGATCATGATGATGATGATCACGATGATGGCTATCATGATGTGTCTGGTGACCATATTCACTTTGAACCTATCATCGCATTACCAGACAAAATAAAGGCAGTCACTGGAGAAGAAAACGAAGAGGTTGTTTTTAAACAGCGGGCAAAACTGTACCGCTACGACAAAGAACTAAAGCAATGGAAAGAAAGAGGCGTCGGTGAGATCAAAGTACTTACAGGAAAGAGCCATTCTCGTATTGTCATGAGGCGTGACATTGTACATAAACTTTGTGCTAACCACCTTATAACCATCAATATGGAGCTGACTGCAAACAATTCTGATCGCTCGTGGGTTTGGCAAACCCTCGCTGATATTTCTGAAGAAGAACCTAAGGAAGAGTTGTTGGCAGTTCGATTCAAGACTGCTGAAATCGCCCAAGAATTTAAGAAGACGTTCGAAGAATGTAGAGATACTTTGGGACCAGATGTGGAAACTGTTGAAGGTTCAGAAATAAAAGAGGAAACGAGTAAAGGTACTAGTGATCACCAAGAAAGCACTCAGAAAACCCCATCATCATCGATATCATCATCAAAACAAGACATAATGCCAACAGAGAGTACTCAGTTAGAAGCTGGATCACAGTCTATGACCATGCAAGATACGTTCCAAAGTGTGACGACTCTCAAGAAAGAAGTGAAACAGTTTACCAGTTCTACAACCAGTAGTCAGAGAATTGAACAATCTGCCGTTGCTACATCATATCAAGAACAAAAACTGGTACAATCAAATGGCACAAGGACCGAGGAAAGTCAACAAACGGCGTCCTTTGCTTTGCAAGAGAAAAAGATAACTTCATCCGGTGAAGAGAAACCGTTCCAATCTCCACCCTTTTCACTAGGATCTCGAGGAATGATGCAGCCTTCCATTTTTAACCAAGAACTTATGTCAAGACAAACCCAGCCTTCTTTGTCTAGACAGGCTGCAGGCCTCTTTGGGCGTCACCCGGTGTTTTCAGCAGGCTCACCAGAGCTGTTCCAAACATCAGTCGACCAGCCCAGTTCCACCCAACCTGACAGTGGAAGTACGGAAAGCGAAACGAGACCTCAAGGTGTCCATCACACTGAAACGCACACTGTGGAGATGACACAACAAGTGTCGTCTTCTGTTGTAACCTCAAGTGAGAGTACCATAGTTTCATGTTCGCCAGAAATCACCAACATGCTGCAGGAAATCCAAGATCAAGATAAAGACTCCAAAGAATAGCAGCATCTCCCGTTTTTTGGGAAGTTAGAATCGAACTTACTTCATATAATCACATGAAAGGCCTATTTATTAAATATGAAGAAATACCTTAGGGCAGCAAATTAGCTAAAAAATAATGATCAGGCAAGCTAGATACACCTAAAAATATAAACTCTAAGTAGTTAATGATTTCCATTGATGGACAGTTGATTTGAATATATAAATATACCCTTTGTGTTTGTCCAAATGGACTTCAACAAAATGATGTAAACAAATATACACACGGAATTTGACAAAATATCAGGGGCAGAATAATAAGGTTGAATTTTAGAAAACTTTTTGCCAGCACTTGAAGGTGTTGTTGGTAGTCCATTTATTATTTCCTGGAGATGGACGTTTTTCTAATAAATCAAGTTTTTTATGATTGGGGACTAGATGTGCCATCTAAAGTATAGGGCAACTGTATCGGTTCATTTTGATTGACTTGGAACAATTGTTTATTATCAATAGACGTCAGTTCCAGTAGTATCTCTGTTTTAACTGCCTTGGAGAATGATGCAAGGTTGTCTGTGTATCTTTTCTTATGGTTTCAAGTTGTAGAAGTAGTCAGATAGAATACTTTGACATTATTTTGAAATGGTTTTACTTAAAAATCACTAGTTGCCCCTCAGTCATACATTGCTTGCCCCTGGTATGTTTCTCCACAATCTTGAAAAGAAATCTGCCTGTTCTAATAATTTATGCATTATTTAACGCAGAAACAGTTTTGTTCTCGCGATATCGTGTATATTTTTATATAGTGTATATAATCAATAGGTATTTTTCAAATTGGCATTCTTTGACAAGTTTTCAAAAACAAAATTCTTAGGTTTTTTGTAAGATAAATCGCAAACCAAAATATAAATCATATGAAATATTTTGGTCGCATTTTCAAAAATCGCGAAAACAAAGCTGTGAGGTTTGTTGCTGTTAGGATGATAGTGATAGCCTAAGAACATCAAATCTATTGTTACAAATTACAGGGAAAATCAAATAGTTTTTGTAATAAAGTTCACTTCAGATTATTTTGGTTGATTTGTATCTGCAAAGTTGTGAGTGCAGCAAGCAGCTGTTTGTTTGTGTGTTTTTTGTAAGGAATGCTCTGCCCAGACCCTTGCACCCTTACCTTTTTATACACCTATTTCAAATGATGCTGATAATGGGATGTGGGTGATCAGAGACTGATAGGAATTGTGCGAGTGGTGTGGGTACTGGAGCAACTATAAATCTTTCTATAAGGTTAGATGTGAATACAGAATATGAATACAAGCTACTCAAATTTTATTTATCAAAATGCTACAATAACTACTTGGAAAGGAAAATGTACAATGTATTTGAAACTACTGAAGTATAAAATGATAAAACAGACATTCTTCAAACATCTAGTAATGGAGTGTTTGTACAAAGAATGTTTAAATAATGATGGTATGTCTATATGGGAGCCTGTCATATGGATAGACAGACTACAAAGAACTGTTGATAAGGCTACCAGTACTAATCAACAGTGAGGATATTCTCTTGCCAATTGATAGTCATAACCAATACCCAGTAACAATGGTAGTTGATTCTAATATAAGCTTTCTCAATTAGATTTGACATGAATTTACCAAGCTTTTTGGCTTCCAACAAATTATTTCACGATGTTTTGAGAAATTTTTGAATTGTTATCAATAATTATTGTTGAATCATAAGCCAAAATTCTAATCAATATACTATAGTCAGTAGAGTATAGTAGAGCAGATTTTGTATGGTAAAAAAATGGCACACGACACATTTCTGTCAAATGATTTTACACACAGCACTGATATGGTCAGTGCATGGTGCGGTCCATGACATATGGCTTTCCATAGACATCTGAAAACTGCTCTAAGGCCTTAGTATTGCATTGATATTGTTAAACTTTTGAACTATCTAATCAAAGAAGCTGCCATTAATGACAGATGTCATGACTGGATACAGATGAGCCATGCTTCAATCCCAAGAAATGCTATGTTCATGCACTCCCAATTGTTTGGTTATTTTCAATAATCTGATAGCTTTTGCCGAGTCTCACTAGTTGTAGTGCTGCACTCTGTACCAAGTCTCTGTACCTTACAAGTATTCACACTGTCATATAAAATTACTCTTGCACTCATAAGCACACCCTTGGCATAGCTCTCCCCTGCATCAAAGAAGCTCAATTTGGAGGACAAAGCAAAATAATTTCAATCTCCTGAGAAATGAGAAACCAATTGTTTTGTCCTCCAAATTGAACTGCATTCTGAAAAGCTGCAGGGGATATCTATGTTGGTGACAGTTTTGGATAGTGGTAATGTAACAATACACTTGTGATAGTTTAATAGATTCTTATCTCACAAAGGTTATCCTAGTCTTTCCTTGGTTTATCTGCCATACATTGAGTTCCTCATATTCTGTTAAACAACTGTTGAACTGATCGGGTGTAAAACCCTTGGAGAGACATCTTTGTTTTGCCTCTTGCATTCTGATAATTAGAAAAAGTTATCATTAATGACTTCAAAAAGACAAAGTATAGGCCAGAAAGCGTCTGGTTGGTGGGTTAGCTACTACAGGTATATCTCGATAATACATCAAATGTTAAAAAAAGTACTTCATATAGATTGAATTGCATTTTGGCATTGTTTTGAATTGAATTATCCCAGTTTTTTTAGGAAGAAAACGTAGAGCAAACTGGTGATACTGAAATAGCCTGTCTACTATTACCAGAAGTAAAGTCAGTGAGCATACAGGCTTCACTGAAATGGCTATCTATTGTCTCATAGTTCGTTCAATTACAAAAACCTATACAGTGTTCACAGTATTGTAGGTAACTCTTGCTCTATTCCCCCCACTCAAAAGCCATACCCATATGACAAAAATGTTCCAAGTTCTGAAGGTGTATTGCAAAACTTACTTTACACTGTTGGCATCACCAGCTATCTCTTTGATGATACCATATATAGCATCTACTGGATTTACAACCCTAAAAAAGCATCACAAAACATTAGAAACAATATAAACAACTAAAATAGGTCAGTAAACGGCAAGACGATGGCTCAAGTAAGGAACAATAAAGGTAGGCAGTGGAAAATCCAATGGGAGGATCAGGAGGTTCGGAAACCTCTAGTTTCAATCATCATTTTATTGAGAAAGACCTATTTTACATGAAGTCAAAGCAGATCAATTTGCAGAACAAAACAAAAGAATTTTAAATTCCAGAGAATTGGAATCTATCGTTGGATCCCCCCTCCCACACACACTCAAATTACTGGATTTGCAAAGGTGAAGAATACAAACCTTCTTGTTCCCTCCTCATCTGTAAGTGATGATTTAGACATCTCTATTAATCTCATGGCTTCATTGACATCCTCTTTCTCTACAGCATCAGCTAAGCGCAGTCTTGCCTAAAAGTGAATAATAAAACATGACATGAAAGACAAGCTTATGACAAAGTTCTGATTTGGCATGTACAAGTTCTTTATTTAACAAACATGCACAGTTGAACTAAACAAAGTACAGCACTGCATTTACTCTTGATGTGATTAGCAATTCACTTGTTCACTGACTACACTGTAATGCATGTGTACAAGATGTGACATTGTCAATGGCAATGTGGCAAAAGTAAGTTCATTTCTACTTCTTCAACATTGCCGGCATAATCACATGCGCATTACACAAGTGGACACATGGTGCAATCTACCGGTTGCAAGCAACTTTCCATTGTATTCTCATGATTTTAGAATCTCTATAACAATACAATACAATAAAGTTTTATTCAACTTCAGTTAATGCAAGCCAGTTGCAGCTAACTGCCCCTTGAGCCACTGGCTGTTATATGTCCTACATACAAAGTCTTGCTAAACAAGGACAAGGTCAAATATTGAGATACCTACCAGTGCCGTTGAAAGTCGTAGCACAGCCAATAATGTTCTTGGAGAGGTAAAGGTGGTGTCATGGTTTGTCCTGGCATCTTTTCTCATCTCCACATAAGCACTCACTAGATAATCAGTAAGTCCTTCTGGGATCACCGGCATCTTTTCTTTACATGCTGCTATGTAACGCCTATGAACACAACAAATGATTGGTTCTAATAGTTAAACTATGACAGTTAGGGAGCTAGAAATTTGTGTAATTTTTAGTACATTCATATATGTTTTAAATGTGTCCCATTCGACACTATACGCTGCTTTTCTGTGACCCATACAGCATTTTCAATTTCCCTCATTTGCATCATGTTTGAGGTGCACTACACATTGCACTTCATGTGCAATGAAAGATGACAAGCTATTGTATTTGTGGACCGTGCTCCTCAAAGTCAAGAATATAAGAAACCAAGTTGAATGGATCGTGGGTAACTGCTCATTTTGGGTCTCAAATATAATACTGTATCTATTATGGGAGACGTCAATATTTGACAAGTGATAGCAACTCTTGGGATGCATAATGGTTTATATAGACCTTTTCAGCATGGTTGTAATATTTTCACAGATCATGCAGACCATCACATGTATCTTACAGTAAACTACGAAACGGCGCCAAAACAAGTGTTGATGTTTGACTAAAAGTATAGTTTAGGCTTAAATTATTTGTGACCGAATGGCTTTTGGTTCATCAATAGTTTACAGTGTTCTTCCCACTGAAATTCAAAGTAACCTGGCCTGCCTCTGGAATTTTTTCTACCACATGGAATACCGTTTCTACTCAATTTTATTCAGCCCTATTAACATGCCTCAGGATCGCAAAGTCTTATGTA
>OCZR010158021.1:0-11113 GCA_900234385.1 Anemonia viridis | reverse complement strand
CTTAATTTGCTTGATGACAGTCGAAATGCGCATGTTAGTTTCCAAAGAGACATCAAACTTGGCGGGTTGCATTTCATCACTAATGGTAATAATGTCAACATGTTTAACGTCGTTCTTCTAGCTGTCAAGTTTCGAATTCTGGCGTTTTTGTTTTACATCTAAATCAAGTTTTTATTTCAACTGAGTGTTTTCGCTGTCAGAATCGTACTGCATTGTTGAACACAATAATGTAATGGAAGATTGTGGAATATCTATAATGTTTGGTGGATATGCTCTCGTGCTAAAGAATGAATATGTGCATGACATAAAACAAAAAAATCGAAGTTTCTTGATGATGGCACGGTTTTCACGGAATGCAAGATAATTGCATTGACGAAAATGACTAACCAGCGAGCATCGTAGCAGGAATTATCAATTTCTTATTTTGGTTTGGTTCTACAAAGAAAATGCCGTGTATGTGGTGAAGTGGTGGAGAGGTAAAGAGGGAAATTTGAAACGAAACCTAGCATAGCTTCACGTGTTCGCCTATATGAAGCACCTAGATGGTGTTTTCGTGTCTAAAGCTATACCCGTCTATATTTTATATGTCTGTACAATTCATATTGACGTTCTTCAGACGACAATCTTCATTTATTAATTTCGGCGTTAGGCAGCTGTAATTGGTCGACTTTGTTATTAGGGGGTGGGGAAAACTGACGAGCGAAATCGTAAAAAATTATGGGTTAATATCAGTGAATTAACCGTCATTTAATATTTTTTTCTATCAAAAAGGATTTGTAGCTTTACGTGTCGTAACCAAAGCAATTAACGTTAACACGTGTGTCTTTCTGAACATTTCTCCAAGAAGCTGTAAAACATACTCTGAATCTTAGCGTTTAGCTGCTGACAGCATTTCTATGGGGAAACAGATTCTGAAAAGTTGCGGTGATAAATCAATCGCTCTATAAAACAAAATGTATAAATGATCATGTTTTGGTGTAGGTCGGGATGACGCAGTTATGGTGTCATACCTACGTAATACCACGTTATGATGTCATGCAGTACTAGCACGAGGCGACCCGTTAATTTAGCTTCCATATTAATTATTGTTCAACCAAAAAATTACATCGTATCCAATTACTGAAGTTAAATAATTGAACCTCGCAAAACATAACTATACTTTGATTTGATTATGAATCTTCGTCTTCTTCTTCTTCTTCTTCTTCTTCTGATGAATAGGACGTTTGCATAATGGTGTCATTAACCTCTACTACCAGAATCCCTTGCACACTTTCTTTTGTTCAGTTCATTAGCAGTTCCTTTTGTCTTACTATTCTCAAGAGGAAATACAAATTTGAATAAGAAAGAAAATGTACAAAGCATTCTGGTAGAGAAGTTGAAATGACGCCATCATGCAAACGTTCTATTCTTGTGTAAACACAAACACGGAAAAACTTCTACATGGCGTGACGTGATCTTCCAAAGAAAGCATCATTGTGAATCATTGAATCAAATACAAATGGCTTCTTCCGATGTTTACTCGAGGATAATGAAGTCAGTTCCTGTTTGTGAAGTGAAGAGCATTTATTTAATTTTTAATTGTAGACCGCACTGTTCACTAAAACAAAGGATGGGATTATGCATAACAATAAAATCTCTCCGATTAATTCATAAATCAGTTGAATTACGACATACGAATAGACCAAATTCAAAGGATTTTAAATCATTTTCTTTCTCAATTAGAAATTATTTTTGAATTTATAACTCGACAAATGCTTGGTTTGTATTTAAAACTTTTTTAAAAAATTCAGTCGAAGTTAATTTTCATGACTTCCGATTCAAGTTTATCAGTTTTTAATTCATGAAACTAAGGTATAGCCACATTGAAAGGTACAGCTAGATAATTGTTTTTTTTAATCAAAAGCGCTAATTATGTTCCTTTTTAGACATGTCATAGCTTTTGTTGTTTTGGATTGGGAAAGATGTTGCGCACCTACTCAGCCGATTCAAGCCTTCGGGGAGGAATTTAGCCGTGCTAGCTGAAATATTTTCTCGGCCTTACTGCCGGAGTGTCGGCCTCAAACTCGACGAGATATATATTCGATCATTTTAGTCTCGCTAAACTATCATATGGTGATAAAGAGTTCTAAGAAGGTGAAGACAAACTGAAGTGAGTGTACATACTGACTACAAACGTCTCAACAGAATCTCGAGAGCAAACATCAACGGGTTAGTAAACAGATTGTGTGGTGTACATACGCCGTTTGACTTTTTTTTTTTTGTTTATTAAGCACTAAGCAGTTCAAATTCATCTCCTTTTAGCTTAAACATTTTTCAATGTTTTTCCCGTTAACAGTTAAGCAGTTTCATTCGAAACCTCGTCGATCTCATTAGCTTAGCTTAATTGTTTAACTTCTTACAGCCGGTACACTTCACTTGGCCACTAAACTGAAGTGGCTCCTAACTTCCTCAATATTCGTTAATTAACTAAATGAATTTTTGAAGTATATCTTATCGCTTCTTAGTTCGTTATAAGCACAACACTTATCCTTAGTTCCATTTGAATGTTTATTATGACTGCCGCCTTTGAATTGTAAAAAAAAAATGCCGTTTCTGATTTAAAAAAACATGAAAATATTTGTTTTATTTCATTTCGCTGAAGATCAAGATTCCAAGTTCTCACATCATACAATTTCATGCAATCTTGTAATACCAGGCCATCATTGATATTAGCGCGGTAGTTCATGTTGAGGGAATTAGATATACTTGAACGAATATTTTCATTCTCGTACCGCTACCTGTCAAGAACGGAGAGACTACCACATGCTCACGGGGAAGTCTGTTATGATGTCGGTGTACTTTTTAGATGGTCAGAATAGCACAAGGTACATATATTCTGTGCGACTCGTTTTACTTACAATCATCCAAGCGCCGATCACATACAACATAATCCACTTAAAATTCAGGGTGAATAAAGATTGAATAATATTGACAAGAGCACTTGATATTTTTATAGCCCTAAGAAGTAGGTCCGCCAGGGCTTAGCTATAGCGCGGGGATTACAAATATATTGGTCCTAATCCTACACATATCATCACTGCTATGTTCATCGTTGTGTCTATCAGATGATTTATTCTAGCCATATTTGGACTTGCTTTTAAAACGGATTGTATTATTTATCTCATCGTAAAGAGCGGTATTCACGTTAATGGATCGTAAAGTAGAATTTGTCATCTGCCTGGATTTGAATTAGGGCCCCGTGACGCTAATGAGTTTAGAAGTGTTTGTCCATTGATCCTGATCGCCGAAGACGCATTTTAAAATACCTTGATTCGCGCCCATGCACTTACGACACGTTAGGCCTCCATTTTCAAATTTCTCTTCTCCAGTTTTAAGAGCGTTTGCAGCGTTTTGGAAGATAGCTTTTAGTGAGAACGCAATGCAAGCCGGGAATATAGCATGTATGCTTAGCACCCCTCCTTTTGGACTCGGGGCAGCTAGGCTGTTGCAAGACGAAAACGCATAAAAAGTATGTGTTTAGAAGAAAACGCATTAAAGGTATCCAGCAATCGCCATGCATCCATGCACTTATCGTGATCTGGGAATATGCTTACTCAAAGAGCCAAAAGGGGCGATGGGTGCTCCAACTAATTCATGACCGGCTCCGAGCTCAGTTTACTGGGGTCGGATATACTGGCTTATAGTCCGGACTAAATCTTATATCAGCCGATTTCTTTTACTCTAACTTTATAGTTTACATTGTTGATTCCTTCAATCTACTTATTTCAGATTTTAAATGGAGCTCAAGGAACCTCAGCCTGACCCTCGTTCACGATCCAATTCCCAACCAAATATACTTTCAAAACGAATATGCAGTCCACTGGTCAGCAGTGATACCATCACCTCAGCATGCAAATCGGTACAGATAACCACCAAAAAGACCGACTCTCCGCCTCTCCCTGCTATCCTCCTTGAAGGCGAAGTCCTTGACATCGACCAAGATCTAGATGTTCCTGAAATTCACTGCGCTGCTTCTAAAGGGAACCTAGAGAGACTGAAAGAGCTGGTGGAGTCTGGGGAGAGTGTGAATACCCCTGATGTGGATGGTTGGCCGCCCCTACATACTGCAATCAAAAATAAAAACTATGATTGTGCTCAGTATTTGATTCAACATGGAGCTGACGATTTTTTTGAGCGGCAGAAAGAAGAATACTTCTCAAGGTTAAAGATTTCAGCTAGAAAGAACAAAGGAAGACTACTCTCATTTTAGGCATGGGAATTTTTAAGCCAACTTTTGCATAACAGTGAAACAAGTCAAGCTCACGATTCCGTGTATTGCCGATAGAGAATAGACGAAATCCTCTCGACTAATCACAGCACACGAAATCAATTTCAATCATTATTCATTTCAAAACTAAAAAAGGCGGAATTCGGAAACGACAAGGTCACTCTTAAATGCTTGAATAGTTATTCATTAGCAACTAGGCCCTTTGCAGCACGTCAGAATGCAGCTGATAGAATATTGGAGGGCAAAACCTGGTTCTCTCAGAGTTGAGAATCGTTTGTGTCGCCCTCCAAATTCAGCTACATTCCAATGTATATATTGAGATTTAGGTAGTATTTGTAAGAAACTTATATAGTGGGTGCACGAACATCCAATCTATTTAGACCACTTGCAGCAAGTCGGGATGCAGTTCAATTTGGAGGACAAAAGAATAGTTTCCAATTCTCTCAGGTGTCGAAATTCTTTTGTTTTGTAGTCTGTTTCGTGATTGGAAAAGAAAAAAAATGCCGTCTCACTCGCAAGTCATGATGGGATACCTTGATCATCTTCTGTAAGCAAACGATCAGTTCCAACTGGAATCTGTGATATCACTGACTTTATAGCATAAAATAATAATGTTATCATAATGATAGTAACTGTTGAGTTTCATTCCTGGTATTGCACAGGCCTCGACCCCGGCGCTCCTTGAGTGCTGGAGGTTCTGTGGCCAGCTTTTAAGACACTAATGGTACTAGGTATGATTATTATTAGAGATATTGTAATCAATTTTTGTATTATATTGCGAAAGAGGGAGTCCGGCTCGGGGGGGTACTCCTATATATTTGCTATACAGGGACGTGCCGCCAGCCAGGGTAGGGTTTTTTGCTCCACCGGTCTTAGACAGGGTATGGAATTTACGAGAATTTGTCTTAAATAGGGGTTGATTTTTTGACATAAGTCGTATTCCACTTTTTCTTTCGGAGACCACAAGAGATATTGTTGCGATATTTTGCATTAATTATTGTAAATTATTCATTCTCAGTCTTGAATAGGGTCCCTAAAATTCCATCATGTCTTATATAGGGTATGGTTTTCGAGAATTGAGGTGTCTTAAATAGGGTCAGGGTTCGAAAGGTCCAGCGGCACGTCCCTATCAGAACCAGGGTCCAGTACCCACCCCGGGGAGTCCGGGAGCAAGTGACCGATATAATACGAAAAACGCGAGTGAATAAAAACGATCGATATCAATAGACCTCTACCTTCGTGCCTGAGAGGTGTATTGGCTATTAACAGGTAACAATTTGTGATATCGTATTACTTCACTGATATGAATTTTATTCACGGTTTTGTTTCACGGATATCGACATTAAATGTCAGTGTAATAAACTAGTTAATGACGTCTATCAGTCATACTGTGTATGACTTTTGTAAAATAGGATTTGTTTTTTAAAAAAATAACAAACACTCGTAACTTCATCTAAAAATTATCCGATCATCTTGTCGTGTGGACTCTAGCTCTACTCGATGCTTGGTGTACTAGCTGAGCGGTGAACCCGGCGCGCAAAGCACGTGTGGACAAAATCACCGGTCCTTGCGTAATGTAAAAGGCGATTTGCACGATGGTGTTATTTCCTACCACTACAAAGATGCTTCGCAAACTATTTTCTTTCTAAAATAACAGGGCAGAGCGCTTTGCAAAAGCTTGTTTACTAAAAGTCTTCGTAGCGGACTTAAAGACCCATTGCCACCTACCGTGATGCACCGCGGTCGTCAATGAATTTCGTGGTCCACGAAAATCCAAAAAAATATAGGAAGCTTACAGAATCCTTTTCCATCGTGACAATAAAGTACGAAAAACACTTCTTTGTGGCTTCATGGATGATTTAAATGTTTACTCAGAACGTTGGAACTTATATTTTCATCTGCTGTGAAATTTTTATTCGATTGTTGGAGATATCAAAATAAACAAATCAAGGTGCATCACGGTAAGTAGCAATGGGTCTTTAAAAGCTTTGTCCTATACTATACGCCCATGTTCATGAGCAGCTTCGAAACTCATCATAGCAAATAATAATCAATCATCTAATGATACTGGAGTAGGGGAGCTAGGCGCAGAGCCTTTTGAATGCAATAGGCTAGCAGGCCATCTTGAAGCATTTTAAGTTGCATTACAGAGCAATTTTTGCAGGATCATTTTGCGGCTGTTGTTGTTGTTGTTGTTGTTGCATTGGCGTCTGGGGAGAAATAAGAATTATAACTGTTAAATCACTAGAAATTGAATTGACAAAGCAGTTGCGTCAAGTTGTGTCAGCCGAGGCTGTCTATGCTGTCCCTTGTGTCAACTATCTTAAATTTGGACCGCTGAAGTTCCTTCATATAAGCTCCTATCATCTTGAAATTGCACCCACCTACTGCAAGGCAATACTGTGTATTTCATAGCAACGAAATGTTCAGTGGCGTCATGGTTTTTAATTAACAGCGGTTTCACGCGTTATTCGACTATCTAAGCTTACTTGGTAATGAAGAGTTGTAGCTACTCCTCCCTGGGGTGTGCCCCTGGGTGCCATCATGATCATGGGTCCACCGGACTGAGATGTTACAGCAAGACCTGGTGCACCGCTTTGAGGTGGTACTTGTTGCTAAGTAAATAAAAAAATAATTAAATAAACTAAATAAAGATGATTTTGATTCTCTAATAAATTAATTATATAAATTGCAATGGGAAATTCAATTGTTTTATCAATCTCCTTAACAAAGCCTACTTGATGATGAGGAGGAACTGCAGTTGGAACTGCTCCCCCTTGACTGATTACAGGTGTCCCTCCAGGCGCTACCACGGGTCCACCGGGCTGAGCTGGAACAGCAAAAGTTGTGCCGTCAGATCCTTGAACAATGACGTAAGCTACAGAGCCACCTCCTTGAGTCTGCATGCACATCCCCTGTCCAGTTGGTGCCTATAGGAGGAACAATGGAATCAGTAACTGGTGCTTGTGCTGTATGCGTTTTTGAATAACCAATGTTTCAGTGAAAGATTCTACTTCAAATGCTTACTGTTCATGCGATTACTCTCAATATTAAGCGAAATCAGTCATTTCAACGGCTTTTTACATGTGAAATGAATTTTTAGTTGCGATCGAATCAAAACCTGTATCAGTCGAAAGCTAGCTTTTACATTTTTTTATTGTTAATGAAGTGAACAAACAATAGTTCAGTAAAATTTCGACTGACAGAATGATGACAACCACAGTAATAGTTGTAATAGTTTAGCAGTCCAACTGTTGATTAATTTTATTTGTTTGTTGCTTTTATCGTTAATTTCGAGCTCGTACACTTCACCTGTACACTTGACCTATTTTAAAGTTTCAAGACGCTGTAACAATGACTGAGCAATTGTCCTTGCAACCCGTCTGCATGATCAGTTGCAATTGATACATGTTGTACTACCCATTGCTATCCCTTGCCACTGTTTTCACAAAAGTCCATTTTACAGTTTGGTTTATTTATAATAGTTTCAAGTCGAAGTTGGAGTAAACGCGCATAGCAGAACTATAATTTATCATGCGCGGTTACTCCAACCTCAACTTCAAACTATTATTCGCTGTCAATGAACAGAACTGTAAAATGGACTATTCCGCAAACGTTGCGAGAAGTACAGTAGACCTCAGTGCGACACATTTGAATTATTGCAAAAGGCAATGTCTTGTCACAAGTTGTCTAGTGTTACAGAATGAGTACTTACTTGTGGATTAGCGCAGCAACGAACTGTTGCACAGCTACAAACAACACCCCAAATTGCAGCACCAAGTTCAACGATACTGGCAATGAGAATCAACAGGCTCACGGTCACGAATTCCTTTCTGTCAATGGCATAGCTATACCAAGTTAGAGTGATGGAACTGGTTATGATCAGCATGCAGGCAAACACAATTGAAGTTATGGAGAACCCCATGTATACAGCAGCCTAAACCAATCAATAATCATTAGCTATAGGGCTGTTAAGTGTGACGTCATTCGAATGAAAAAACGACTTCCGGGTCCAAAATGGAATACAGTTTTATGAAGATTTTTCTTATTTTTTCTTCATTTCTTGTCCACAGTTCTCATTGTTTCGGGTCAAGATTAAATCATTGAAAACATTTTTCGCTTTATTTTAGTGGTTTTTGTGAGCAGTTGGACCCGGAAATACGTCACAACTTAACAGCTCTATAGGTATTGAAAGGGCTCATTTCTCCTCATGGTTTTTATGTATCTGTAAAGAGCCCATAGATCAGTTAAGCGCTAGCGAGCCGGCTTGAAGGTCTTCTACTATCAATAGATGGGCGCTTTGTTTACATCGAAAAAAACTAATTCCAGCTATGATAAAAATGACCTCACAAATGACAAGAACTCATCGCATTTACCAATATCTGAAAAGTTGAGGCCGATTGCTTCAACAGTCCTTCAGAAATACATTTACTGTAAATTTTCTTAAATTAAAATTGTTTATACAGTCAACTCCATCGTAAGCGGACACCTCGGGAACTGAAAATAGTGTCGGCGTTACGAGGGCTGTCCGCTTACGAGAGTCGCTCTCGTAGACGGACACTCAAGAAACATAAGGTAAATGTCCGCTTACGGGAGCGCAGCAGGTGTTCGTATTTTGTTACATACGTCATTGCATGCAGCAGATATAGAAGGAGCTCTGTATAACACTAACGAATGTAAAAACACCGAAAATTCGGAAATAAAGTCAATGAGTTAATACATGTCCAATAATTTTAATACAGTACTGTACTTTATTTTTGTTAAAACCTTTTAGCGGTTTTTACAAAAAAAGTTGCCCAAACACAGTTACAGTGTATTGCTGGTAACCTTACACTAAAAGTTAGCAGTGAATATCCAAACTGAACCAAACTAAAGCGAACAATCGAATCAAGCGGCAATTGCGGTGCTATTTATGGCTCAAAAGTGTTTTATGATAAAAAGGAATATCTGGGATACAGCGTACAAGAATCTAATTCATTCAAAGAATACTGGGCGTAACATTTATTATTGTGTTAAGTTAATTGTCTTTGATTTGGCAAACTATTCCGGCAGTGACTTTAGTATACAGTTGAGTATTTCAAACATGGGTTGATGAAGGTTTTGTTGCATGTTGCTTGCTGCTTGCTGCATTTTGAATTTACAAAGGAATGTATGGATTGTGGGGAAAGCATTCCCCAACCAATAGTTGAATAATTATAGCATTTTTTAATGACTATAATTCCTGAAATAGTTAGCCGTTAAACACGTTCAAACATTGGGAGTTTGTAGAGTTCGATGAGCTCTTTACATTAAACCACATGGGTCACATGTTCATTTTTGCAATTTTAAAACACGTGCCCAGTCTCCTGCTCGGACAATAAAGCTGCTAATAACTTACCATACATCGCAACGATCCGCAACAATTTCCGCGACTGCGTGCTGCTAGTACACCAATAATACCAGTGGCAATAATCTAAAACAATAGACAAGAAACCTAGATATTTAAAATTAAAGGTAAAAGAACCAATACACATATACACATCCTTCCTCGACCTCCCTATTTTTAATGGCATTTCTCTCCCTCTCCCTTTTTTGGCCGTTTCCATACCTAATACCATTAATTAAAATCGGATATAAGATATATACGAAAATGGTCCGTGACTTCTGAGTGTCACTCCCGTGGATAGACGTCGAACGCCGTCTGTAACTGAGACGAGCACAAGGTATCTTCGTATGTCGAATATATAACATTTTCAAAGCAAGAGTTCCTCATCGAAAAAGGAAAGTACTTATGCAGACAGCATTTTATGAAGGAAGGATTCAACTGATTATTAATCTATTGGAGTATAAAAGTGGCTTCTCTTTTATACCGGACCCCGTATGAGGCAGTATGATAAGAAAATCACATGAAAACATGTTGGAAAACGTTTATACATTTCAACTACAGTTAAATGTCGAATAAAGTGATTCACGCAGGGATATATATTCGCCAAAGATTGATCGAGTAAAACAAGTTTTTCTTTCTATACACTCTATATTTCTACTAAAGAATTCTGTATTTCTACAGAAGACTTCACTAAATATTTCTACGGAAGTTGTGTCCCCTGTGTCCCACTCACAAACTTGTAAAAATATTAAAACTGAAATTCGTTTAACGCTTCTTTCAAGAAGACACAGCAAGCCTTACCCAAAATCCAGTCCATATGGGAGTACCCAATAGTGATGAAATCGTACGCCTTGTTGTCGCTACTTCGATCGTTCCCAAAACGAAGCAGACAAAACCTACTACCATTTGTATTACTCCTGAAATCAGGGTTTGCTGTTGAAAATTGACCGCCATTTTCGATGCTGTTTTGTACCAAAAGGACTATATTTTGCTAAATTGCAAATTTTAAGGAGAAAAACAGTGAACAATGCTCGTATTATGGCTTAAAAAGGATCAGCAGAACAGTATTTAAACCGGATCGCAGTATGGAATTAAGTCACGCAAAGTCACGCAACAGTACAATCTCGTCCCAGGTCCTGCGCCTAACCTCCTCTACAACTGGAAACGAACTGGAAATGTAGAAAACTGTTGTGTTATAAAGATGAAAAACAGTTCAAAAAAGAAACAACAATTCGTCATGAATTAAAATATGTTTAGCTAACCTTTTGTCGAGTTTCTTTTTTCTTTTGCGATTTATGTCCCGAAACTCTTGGGTTGCCTGTGTCGAGAGGACAGACTATTCTCTGGGCTGCCTGTGTTGCATTGAGCAACGCCTAGCTGTTTCTGTTGGCGCGCTTTATAAAAACCACCAGCCATAACTAATACTCCATTTTACAGATAATCCGGAATATCGAAATAAAGCAGACAGTGAAAAATCATTA
>OCZR010157340.1:0-22311 GCA_900234385.1 Anemonia viridis | reverse complement strand
CGCCACTAACAAATCACGATATTTTGTTCAACCTCGTCCAATAATTGATTATTGTTTTTCAAAATTCAAAAATATCGTATTTAGCAGTTTATGGAATAAGTAGCGAGCTTTTTCTTCAGTGTGGTCTCCCATAATTTACCATTTTATCAATTCATCCACTTCCCAAATGAAAATAAATGAAATTACGTCACTTGCCTGCACGTATGTACTGGTATCTCAACGCTGATTGGTTGACAGACAGTGATAGACAATAGAACCCAATTTAGTGCGATTTAATTGTGCAAAGATTTTGGATGGAGTTTGTTTAATTCTGGATAAATTCATCAGTTGTACAAACCACACAAATATATGGACTAGAAAGATCCATTACATTAGTTTTCACCACAATTCCAGGGGTTTTTAGAATCCTTCGGGTTGAGATTCTCTCGTTGGCATTTTTTGGAAGCGTCATTTATAGGAACACATTGGGAGTTCTAGAATGTTGTGAATGATTCAAGGCTTGTGATGAGATGTTTCAGCGTTTGTGACGCGGGTTAAGCTTTTCGGGTCAGCTCAGGAAGCGCCAATCCTATGGATCTCATGGATGAGGTATTTCTTTAGGATTTTTGACTGACAGTTTTGTAAGAGAATGCCGCGATGGTTCACGTCGAGTTGTTTTACCGCTGATCTACTTGACCAGTCGGCCATCAACATGGCAGTGCTCGAACTAAGTCACTGCAGTCTCACCAACGTCCCTTCGGAAATCTTCAAAAGTAAAGAGGGAAAGATCTTAGAAGAGGTTTACTTAGATGCCAACCAGCTCAGGGATCTTCCAAGGGTAGGTTTAAGATATTTTTATCGTCAAACGGAGACGCAACTGTGCAAAGATGTTTTATCATTCTCTATCATCTTGAAGCAACAGCGTTATGTGTTTGGTTCTTGAGCTCAGCTGGTTCATGATTGTCTATTATTTGTTCTCTTTACAGGCTTTATTTAATTTACAGCACCTAAGAATCCTCAGCTTAAGTGATAACGAACTTACAATCATCCCTTCTGCTATTGGAAATTTGACAAATCTTCGCGAAGTAAACATTAGTAAAAATGGTAGGTAATAAGACAACTGTTCAGGACTGTCAAATGTCCCACAACAGCATAATTTAAATACTATCTTCTGTATCCAAATACTTTATTTATCTTTATACTTTACACAGGAATAATAGACTTACCTGAAAATATCAAGAACTGTAAAAATCTAGAGGAAGTAGAAGCTAGTGTTAACCCTATTGGGAAGTAAGTAAGCTTTTGTGTAAATTATATTGTGTTTTTCTGTTTGCCACAAATAGAGCATTCAAGAAATTTTCTTATCTTATTTAAACATAACAGGTATCAAGAACAGGTATAATTTTCATCTCATTCGCTTATGTAATTAAAAACCATAAAACTATAAGCTTAAGCAAGCTCAAAGTTTGTGTATTCATGCATTGTTGATTATGAATTCGTCTTTCTTCCTTGTTAAAAAAATAATTTATATAGTTCTGCAATTTATTCTTTGTATTTTATTTTCTGCATAATTCCCTAAAGTCTTTATATACCGTCAGTATTATTATCCTGATTTATCAAGAGTTTTGAATTTCCTTCGACTCAAATAGTGCGAAAATCATTGTCAACATTGGGCATAAAAAAATAGATGCTTTAATATCTACATGTAAACAGCAACAATGCCGTCAAAATTATGACTCAAAATCTCTAAAAATCTCCTAGAACATTGAAAAATCAATTCAAGAAATAATGCTCTTAGTTTTAATTTTTTTTTTTGGTGAAATGAATGAGTTTATTTTGTCCAGTTTAAATTGCTTTGATTCAGCTATTCGAATTTATTGTATTTATATAGACTTAAATTATATAAATAGCGGAAATTGGTTTGGTTTTTTAAATTTGTGCTTCTTTCAGCGATTGTTTTGTGTTTCTTTTCAATAATTAAGAGCTTTAAATTAAAGCTTAAACCTTTGAATTTAGAATATTTTTCCCAAATTAGTAACAGACCAGGTCTAAATTTGTGCTTTACAAAAAAATAGTACTGACTAGAGTAAACTAGATTACGTTCTCAAAAAAGTTCCTGGAATTATCAAGCTAAGTTTAGCTATATATCTGTGTAAAGCCCTCATTATCTATTCATAGGTCAGCTTTTTTTATACTTTATGAATAACTCAGAACATATGTGCTGTCTTAATGCATATGGTGTCCTGGTGCTAAGCAAAAGAGTTGCTGTCTTATATGTAAGTCTCTGCATTTTCTTAGCTGCTGGCCTCAAAAGCAATTAGATTCGATGTTGCTCTGAGGCTAAAAAGTTTCATCCGTATCAATTTACCTTCTTCTCAAATACATACGTGACAAAGAAATAATACTTGGAGGATGATATCGGTTTAGAAAAGAGAGAACATTGTGTGACATGACATGGTTGGAAGGCATAAGTATGTGTCTTTGTGTATGTTTTTTTAGGGGTTGGGAATGTACTAAAGAATGGGGCCACATGAACGAGATTGGGGAAAACCAGAGCTCAGTCATGGAGTGTGACACAGGATATACAAAGATTCTGAACATGATGGATATACGCATGGTTTTCCTAGATTAATATAAGGGGCTGCAAATGAGGCTATTCAGCCATCCGTGATCTGTGGATAGCTGGCTCTTCTCTTAGGAATCACAAAAAACATTTCTAGATGGAACACCAATAACAAAGCTTGAATATTGAATAAAAGACACATTGCAGATCATGAATGACTGACTTAGCCTGGCTTCTTCCCCAGACTGTCCCTTTCTGTCCACCATGTTCATCATCGATGGCTGTTAACTAGGAAGGCATCACAGCATCCTTATTAAGTTTTACCTTATCCTTTATTCTAATTCTTTTTAACTTCAGGGGGGGACTAGCCATCCAATCCCCCCTAGATCTGCATGCTCTTTTGTCCTAGGGGAGTATCCCCCACCAAGCCCTGCTCAATCCTTCCATATTTTTTTTTTCGATAACTGTAGCTGCTGGTTGATTATTCTCATTGCACAACAGCTAATTCATAATATACTTCCTAAACACTGTGATATTATCTACAGGGATTTCATTAGAAGCCGTCAATCAGCGAACTCTGGCATCTATTATAGACATTTGTGCCAGCTACTTTTGTCAAGTCACCCTCCAAATTGTACATGTTAATGCAGATTCACTGATACAGCTACTTTAATACATCAGCCATCTACTTATAATGTTATTGTGAAACCCCTGTATCTATGATCTACAAAGATTTTCTATGTTTTCGTAGACTTCCTGAGAGCCTTGGTCTGCTGACAAGCCTGACAAGCCTTTATCTTAATGACGCTTTTATTGACTTCTTGCCAGCAAGTTTTGGAAGGTATATATCATAAAAATTATAGCCAATTCTAATAATTTTAGAGCAACCTTTATGGAGTTGTATTTGTCCATCTGAGTCGTAGCAGTTGAATACTTTCATTGCTTGCTTAGAGTATGGATCATATGATGGTATAGTATAATACTGTCTATGAATGTATGTTAAAGTACATGCTATAGTACTGTATGGAAACAGCCTTTCTTTGTTTTAGTACAATACATTCAGGCAATGCAATAAATTGTGCTAATAAACCCTATTTGCCTTGGTAATGTTTTCCCATTTTAGACCATGTGTCATTCCCCTTCAAATACAACTCAAACAAAGAATCTTATTCTCTAGGGATTGACATGTGGTCTGCATTGGTTCAGTACATTGCACCAAGATCAATAATAGGTTTATGTTGGCCAGAACATTCAATATCAATAGTCCCTTTCACAGTCCCTTGTACCATCTTGAATGGAACCCATGCCTTTGCATTGAAGTGAGACGAACGGTGAGCAAGCAACGATAGAAATGTGTAAATGATTGTCCAAGGTATTAAAAAAGGTCTCTATCATTGCAAGCTCAACCTTTCAAGATGGTGAAGGGAACTGTGAAGAGGAATATTGACCAGCCACTATTTTTAACTCAGGAATATATATTAATTTATTTACCATTGATATTCTCAGTTTATTTGATTTAAATTTTCAAAAAGTACAAATTATGAATACTGTTTTGAAAATTGTCTTTTTTTCAGGCTTGAAAGCTTAAAAATTCTGGAGTTAAGAGATAATCACTTAAAAGTCCTTCCAAAGTAAGAATTCCTTTATGTTCACAGAAATATCCCTTGTCAACTTGCTTAAGTTGTTGGTTTTTTCCTGTTCTCAGGTCCATGTCCCATTTGTCTAAACTGGAAAGACTAGATATAGCAAGTAATGAATTTGTTGAAATGGTAGGTTTTATTTCCTCTAGTACTCTGTATTGTATGAGCATTCTGATTGGTTGAACAGGAATCAAGTATGCTATGATTGGTTCAATAGACCTGAAGCATGATGACGTTTCATACCTCTAATACCACAATCCTTTTCAAACTTTCTTTTGATATTTTCCGTAAATGCCAAAACTCCTGTGAGAATTTTAAGACAAGGTAGAAATTAAGGAAACAAAGGAAGCTACCGAAAGGAATTGTGGTATTAGAGGTATGAAACGTCATCATGCAACGGGTCTATTGATCAAAATGTCCATACCACGATGATGTCATGTCTGAGCATTCTGATTGGTTGAACAGGAATCAAGTATGCTATGATTGGTTCAATTGATCACAATTTCCATACCATGATGATGTCATGCCTGAGCATTCTGATTGGTTGAACAGGAATCAAGTATGCTATAATTGGTTCAATTAATCACAACTTCCATACCATGATGATGTCATGTCTCAGCATTCTGATTGGTTGAACAGGAATCAAGTATGCTATGATTGGTTCAATTGATCACACTTTTCATACCATGATGATGTCATGTCTGAGCATTCTGATTGGTTGAACAGGAATCAAGTATGCTATGATTGGTTCAATTGATCCCAATTTCCATACCACGATGATGTCATGTCTGAGCATTCTGATTGGTTGAACAGGAATCAAGTATGCTATGATTGGTTCAATTGATCACAACTTCCTTACCATGATGATGTCATGTCTGAGCATTCTGATTGGTTGAACAGGAATCAAGTATGCTATGATTGGTTCAATAGACCTGAAGCATGATGACGTTTCATACCTCTAATACCACAATCCAGTTTACATTTGAATTTTATCCGTGTACTTCAAATATTATTGAAACCCCTGTTTGTAACACTGAATTGGGAAAACATTGTCACACCATGGATTAGGTCTATTGAATTCTATTATTTCGATTCTTTAGCCAGTTGTTGTGGGATGTCTCTTGAACCTCAAAGAGCTTTGGATGGATTCTAACTGTATTAAAGAACTCAGACCAGTAAGTACTAAAACTGAAGCATAAGTTAAAAATATCTGCTTTAGAGATAAGATAGTTTATATCAAGTAAGGCAACTGCATACCCAATGACGAAGCTGGTGACTTATATGTATAATAAGATTACTACCAAGTGAATAGAAACAAAAGGTAAATTTTATACCATCAAAATCAGGATACTGTATCCAAGGTAAAGAATGTGATATAACCATGGCAACAACAGCTGTTACCATAGCAACCATTTTCTCCTTTTTTTCTGTAGGAAATAGGCCTTCTAAGACAGCTGATGTTTTTTGATGTATCCAAGAACAGACTGGAATGGCTTCCACCAGAAATAGAGTCGCTTCAATCATTAACTGACATGTATCTGTCAAATAACCTGCTTATTGAACTGCCCGAACAAATAGGTATGAATGCAACAGGGCTGAAAAACGTATGCGCATGCGCCAAATCTCCTTTGTAAATCTTGCAAGATGCACAAATTTTACGTAAATTGGTCGAGGTTTTCAGAGAAAAGCATTTCAGTACAAACACTAGAAAAATTCTACATACCGCAAAATCAAACCTCAGGCATTAGTTAATACTGAGATTAAAATGCAAATTTTTCTTAACTTTCCAGAAATGGCCTTAACTTTTAGATTTTTCAAAACCATAGGCATTTTTTATAGGAAGCAGGTGAGCTTGGATTTTTCCCAATACCGCTGCCTCGTTTTTCAGCCCTGTTTATGAATGCACCTTTAATTTTCCTTAAGAGACCATTTTAAACAATGGCTATGTGTTCATATGTTTACTGTATTTCATCCAAACTTGAGTTTGATCCAATGAATTGTATTCTGATTTCTAAAGCCTTTTTAAACCCATAGGGGATAGAGTGGGAATAGTTCACCCATAGGTGGTGGGGTTTTCAGTATTAAATCTACTTTTATTATTCTCAATGATATTCCTTTGATTGAATTTTTTTTTTCTTTACAAATCAGGTGGTCTTGGTAAACTACAGACTTTTAAGCTTGATGAGAATCATTTAGGTGACCTACCACATTCAATTGGAAAGTAAGTAGATAACAACTTGATGGCAATATAAAAGTATCTGTTTCAACTATATAAAGATCAAAATAATCTTCTTCCTTCATAGATTAAAAAACTTAGAAGAGCTGGTACTGACATGTAATGAACTTGTGGTGGGTATTGGCTTATTATTTTTTAATTATCACTGCCGTCAATCAGAGTATATAAAAATACCAAACTATTTGTTTGATTATGGTAGAAACTAGATAAACTAGTTAACCTTGTCGGTGTTTTTTGGAATAGAACAGTAGAAGAATTGAATTTACTTGATACACCATATGGTACTGATGTATATGAACTGACGTTTCGGACATTAGTCCTTCGTTGGAGTAAAATTTTTTACTCTGACGAAGGACTAACATCCAAAACGTCAGTTCATAAACATCAGTACCATAATTATGGTGTATCAAGTCAATTCAATTCTCCTACCGGTATTTGTTTGATTGACAGCTATCAATTGCCCAATTTCCCTGTTACAACTTTTGTCTCCGTCAGCAGCATATAGCAACAAAACCACTGGTAAATGATCAAACAAAACAGGTTGTTTCATCCTAACAGCACTAATACTTTCTTTGTGTATTTTCAGGATCTTCCACCAACGATAGGGTATCTAAGAAAATTAAGAGTACTGAATGCTGATGAAAATTTCTTGGAATCAATTCCATCAGAAGTATGTGCAAAAATATCATATTTTGTGAACTGTTATTCTTACAACATTTTCTATTTCTTTCAACAATAGAGTACCGAAGTGATGACGTCACAAAACCAAAATTTCTGATTTTTTGAAATTTGATTAAAGTTCATTTATTTGTTACTCTCTTCCGTTCCTCCATTTCCATTCTTTTTTCATTTACTCCTTTTTTTATTTCTTTCTTTTATTACTAAGGCTACCTACAAGGTAGGCCGAGTCTAGGTTTGGGTTTTCTTTCCATTAGTCTATCTAACATCTTGTCACAATTTAACATTCTGACGTAATCCATCATAGCCCGAGTGAACGCCCATTAGGCATCTAGTTTCTTCCTATTCTGGGTTCTTGATTTCTTTCAATCAGCAACTGATATGTTTTAGTCCCTACCATCCCCTCCCCTCCGATATAAGTTCTCTCTAACAGTCTATTCTCATCTTTATAGTTGGGTAGCTGCACATCTATGACAATTCTCTCCTTGAGGGACAACAGACTAACTCATATTCCTGCAGACATTGGTAGAATGCCGTGCCTACAAGTTATCAACTTAGCATGTAACAGGTACGGCAAGCTTAGAAGAACTCTCATGTTTCAAAATTGTTGGGTTCTCACTTTCTATCCATATCAAGCTTTGCCTTTAACAATGGTGTCGTTTTCCTTCAAGCATATCATACTCCTTATAAGGATTATACTTACCTTATTTGGAGATTTGAATAAATTATTGTTGCGAAGAAAAGTTTTTTTTTGTCAATTCATTTAAGATTTAAAGGTTTTTGAGTCCTAGCATACAAAACAAGAATTCTGACCGAAAAGTCACTGGAAAGTTTAAAACAGGAACCCCGATTGTGATTACCACAGGAATACCAAAAACGACACCAATTGCTCCTGAGCCAGAGGTCATGTTTTAAAAGTCAGCTTTGATTGCAATAGACCTTTACAGCTTCGTATGCAAATTGCCCATTTCAGACCACATGTCATTCCCTAGAGAAATGTTCTTTTGATAAAATTTTAACACATGAAAGAATCAACTCCCAAGTGTCGCATCGCGTCACAGTCTGAAATGTGCACAACAAACAATGAAGCTGAAAAGGTCTATTTAGTAGTCAATCCACCTCTTCGGCGATAGAATGTATTGGATATTACAAGCAATCTGATTGGAAGATAAGCAGCTAAATTTCAGACAAACAGCGAAATTGTCCGAACTTTGCAGCTTATCAACCAATCAGATTGCTTGTAATATGGCATACATTCTATAGCCGAAGAGGTGAATTATCACAGGGGAAAGAAAATCTGAGAACCAGGAGAAAACCCTTGAATAACAGGAGAGAACGAACCAGTAACTCTACTTACATGCCACCAACATAGAGCCTGGGGTGGGGAGAGGGGAAGGGAAGGGGAGATAGGAAAGCTCTTTTTACCCTCCCCCTCCCATTTGATGATATTTTAGTGATATTCTGATTTTTCAGACTGGAGTACCTCCCTTACACCTTTCATAAACTGGCTAACCTTAAAGCGTTATGGCTGTCTGAAAATCAGGTTGGTTGCTTAACATCTTTACTAGAATCTTTACCAGACATTTCATTATTTGGACCCTCAGAATAAAATGTTAACTCCTTTGTAAAGAGAGAGTCCTGGTTATTTTTCAGCTCAAAAGTTTGGAAAGGACAAAGGGTTAAGGTAGAGGTCAATTTTATGGGAACTAAAATTATATTCAATTGGAGGGCAGCACGGTTACTCCAACCTCGACTTGAAAATATTATTCGTGGCCAATGAAAAGAACTGTAAAATGGTTTTTTTCGCACAGACCTCTTGCATGAAATCCCAACCTGGGAATCAAAACAATAAAAACAAAATATTAACATATTAATATCAAAAAGATTTCATTTTCCCAAGAGAAGGGAATTCTTTTGTTTTGACCCTTCTGTTCTCTTAACATCTAATATGCAATGTAGTGGTAATGTGCGCGTGTGAGTGACAATGGACTGAATAATTGGAAACCAGTATTAATTAAGTAACTGAATTTGTATCCAACTAAAAAAGAATTTATTATATTTATTTTTCCAAAATATATGCTTCTTTAACGTAAGGTATTTTCTTTGCTGTGCACGCAAAAAAATTTCCTTTCCTTCTGGAAAAATATTCCAGTTTCGACTGAAAAACAGTTTCTGTAAACTGTTGTGTTTGTTTCTTTTCATGTTTAGTCAAAGGCAATGGTTCCTCTGCAGTCGGAGTTCAGCACAACCCTAGGAATACATGTTTTAACATGTTACATGTTCCCACAAGAACCGTTACCCGACGATGAAGATGATGATGACAATGCTTCTATGAGTAAGTACTAAAACAAAGCAGGAAGTGACGGTACCCGTGTACGGTACGGTACCCATGTACATTGGTACACTGTGTCTTTTACTAACTGTGTAATTCAGCTTAAGTTGCTGGTTTAATGCTGGGCTAAACGACATATGAATAGCCTGCCGTAGCTGGCCCAAGGGGAAGGGGGGAAGGGATCCAGGCTACGCAGGCTAACATATGAATTGCGTTTGCTTGACTGGGTAAGGCCCAGCTCATACGTCAAACTTTTGCTGCGTCAAATCTAGTTGCCTCTGAGGCCAGTGGCTCAGGAGACCCCTAGAACTACCTTAGAAGACATCGGTTCTTTTGCTTAGCGCCTGCATAAGACGACTTGTGTTAAGTTTGGTCTACCGGCATACTTCTACTAGTTTAAGGAAAAACAGAGCTGAACCTTCAAAGGCGATTAGATGAGATGCGGCAAAAGTTTAACATCTGAACTGGCTCTGAGCCTAAAAACCCTTTGGGACTACATATTTCTCTCAGCTTATACTAATGGAAACCTATGGATTTGGCGGGAACTTAATAAGCGCTAGCACGCGCGCCCGCACCAAATCAACGATTGGCGGGAACGTAGGAGCCAAAACGCGATTGCTCGCCCCAAAGTCTTGGAACCTTGCTACACTAATGAAGCCATTTTATCATGTACCTGAAGCTAAGAGTAAGTCAAAAGACATAAAACTGTCCTAAGAAATAAGGAACCAAACAGTATGCATAGGCTGTATTCATTTTACTGTTTTTATTAGATTCCGTTGAAATTCATGAAGACCAAGAGAACGATAATCTGCAGGCGGTCAATCTCGATACAGGTCCACCAGTACAGAGATCTTCCATCGTGTTCGACATAGACGAGAATGATTATTTGGTGAGTAATGTCAAATAAGGAGAAATTAGAAAAGCGCGGGAAAACGCGTCCGCTACTGAAAAGCGCCGGAAAACGCGTCAGCAAGAAAAGCGCGGGAAAACTACTTTGGAATGTTAGAGATAAACACGGAACGGATTTTTTCTTTGCTGTGCGCCTATTCCCGAATCAAACTTATGAAATACCAACGAGCGCTTACAGTAGAGAGACAGACTTTCAGATTCAGAAAAGAAAAATTCTTGTTAATCCATTTTAGGCACGACTCGCTCGGTTTAGTTCTCCATATCCTAAAGATGTACGAGACAGAGCAGCGCAGTACTTGGCCAGTAGAAGACAACAACAACATCAACAACAGGATGCAAACCAGTCATCACCAATCATGTCCAGACATCAATGTCATCAACACGAACAAAGGTATGTCAAGTTGAGTACGGTGCGCGCACGAAAAACATGCCGTCGCGCTGTCATCTTTGACGTGTCTTGACACTAACTCACCCTAGTGATGAAACCACCCATTCGCATCCAGGCGTTGTCATTGAGAGCAACACTGCAATGAGATTGATGCACTTGAAGAGTTGATATCAAAAAAAGCAAGATTTTAGCATTCGTTTTGCACAAAGTAGCGCAAGTCATTAAGAATAAAGTCGCTCAAATCGAGTCTGGACAAGGGATTTGAGTGTGTTGGAGTTTAAATACGGACCCATTATTTTCATCTAGGGAGCAACGCAGTAAGATGCCAACAACCTCCTTGCATAATGAACCACCAACAGACAGGAATCTCCCACATACTGTACATGAACCAGTCCAATCTCAGCCGAGGCATGAACGTATCCCTCCACGAGAAACTGATCAAGTTCCTTACCGACCCCCACCCCCTAGGGAAGTATTACACCATGAGGTCCCGAGGTCACATGTTCTGCCGCCAGCACCACCTTTCGTTCAGGAACCAGAGGAAAGAGATCGTGAACATGCTCAGAGCTTAGCTTCACGGCAACTGAGAAGAGTGGAAGAACAGAGTGGGACTGGAGACCAACGAGGGCAACAAGTGCCGAGAATGGCAGAGAGGGACGTTAGAAGAGTAATGGATATCAGACATGAGGGGGAGGGTAGAGAAGTCCCTTGGTATGAAGATCAGGTAATGCATATTTTGGAAAAAAACAGTCATAATAAGTTTTCAATATTGTCCAGAAAAAACTGTTGTTTTACCTTCCAAACTGAGCTGCATTCCAACATGCTGTATAAAGAGGTCTATTAGCCCACTGTTTTATACCAATATCGTTCCCAGAGCCCGCGTTCCTCTTGGACAGCGAGGAACGCGGGCTCTGGGAACGAGATTGTGTTTTATACAAACTAGTAGACTAGACATTCCATGCTTGCGCACCTCCCCCCCTGTCTCTACTAATTTACTAAACATCCATCCTTACACTCCAACAGCCTCACGAGCCCAGTGAAACTGGTTCTATTCACTCGGATCATCGAGGCTCCCAGACACTGGCAGAACAAAGGGACTTACCACCGGGTGACCAACGGAATGTAGCGGTCATTGCTCCGTTAAGATCGACATCGAACGGAGAATTATCGATTGTAGATCAGCGTGTTGAAGCTACACATCGTAACTATGAGGGAAGTGATGAACGGATACCGATGCATCAAGGGAGACTTCAGTCGGTAAGTTAATGATTGTTAGCACATGCAGTGAAATCTTTAACACTGGTGATCAATGTACAGTGCATGTGTGCATCATGTGCGGAATATCACGATTTGCAGAATATCCTCTTCGGGATGCGTTCCTGCATCTTTTTCATTGAAACAACTCGTAAACCAACGCTCTCGATATTTTTATTTTATTTTAGAGGCAACAACAGCCCCAAGCCATCCCTCCACCCCTGTACCCCAACCAACCTCAGTCAACGTCAAGCTACAGCTCAAGCTTACCGTCCCAGCATTCATTTCGAGAAGAGGCCCCCAGTTCTACATCATCGATGCGCAACCCACCCGCCACAGGAGAATGGATACGAATCAACGAACGTCCACCGGGATCCCAAGGATCAAGTACAAGCTACGATGACGTTCATTCATTCCATTCCGAAGAACCTAGTATTCTACATAACAATAATAACAACCAACCAGTCCTTAGACCTCCCTCGTATCATGAAGCTATTGGACAGCCAGCCGAAGAGCTTGTCAGTCATATTTACGTCGACCAATTACGTCCCTCCGCTTCCAGACCAATCAACAATATACCGGAAGCGGACCCACGATTTTCTCCTCCTCCAGGGTACTCCACGATTGACCCACGCCTGTGGAACCAGTCCTCTGCTGGTTACCCACAACCGCCTACGAGACCCGACTATGGTAATGTCCCAACTTCCGGTTTTATAACCGCTGGTCGACAACCAGTATCGTTGTCCAGGCCTGAAACCAATGAGCGACTTCCGCAAAATGACGTGTATCCTGCTAGTAACCCGGATATTGAGCGATATGAAGAACGGGTACGGCAGCTCCAGATGCAGCGAAGAGAAGGACACCGCTACGTAGATTCCGGGTCTTTAGAAAGAGAAGGAGGTGGCGTAGGATTGGGAACAAGAGATTCTGCTGAAAACCTTAGAGCAAGAGAAGAATGCGTACCAGGCCCTGCTCGTCATGAACACAAGGTACGCCTTGTTTGACGAAAAGTTGTCACTGTTTTAATTTAAAATTTCTGGTTGCAAGAGATTGGCCGACAAGATCGTCCTGGTCTTGCTACAGCCTTCCATTTTGTAAATATCTGTATAATAATATTTTTTTCATCTTTTCTTAAGTTTGCGACTGCGATATGTACCCTTAGGGTTACAGTCAAACCAGCTCATGCGTTCTATCGAGGTTGGATGGTTCAGTTTGTTATTCGAAATTTGAATTTGGATTTCTTCAGTTGAAATTTGCATTATTCAATCGAAGATTGTGGCTTTCAGATCGGATTTCAAATCGCTACACTTCTCCACAGATTCGTTCAAAACCAAAATTCTTCTACTGTTGTGGCTAGCACCATGATCTAGTAATATTTTAAGATTAAATGCAGTTTTGAATATTTTATTCCCCAGAGCCTCGATACCGTGCTAGAATTTTGACATATCAAAAGTGGCCCATTTTTTCCCGCCTTGAAACAAATTCTGAATTCGGAAGGAAGACAAAGCCATAAATAATTCGCAGCTGCAGAATGATTGAACCTGCAAAATGTAGAAAGAGAAGGACAATTTCCACCCAAAACCGTTGTGCCAGAGAGAGCCCAGGAATCCATGATTTCAAAACAAAAATAAAAAAAAAATGACCCATAGCTTCTTCTGGTTTCAGTGGTGTATTTCAGTGGTGTGGAGTCCATTTTTCTGTGCTTTCTGTGTTTAGAAAGTCGAGAATCATCCCCACCCAGATTCTCTTACAAACAAGGTCTTGACCTGAGTTAATAAGCTCGAATACTTGATTTGAGAGATTCGCTATTCGATTGATACCTTTGCGTTTTCCAACAAAGTTAACTGTTCAACAGTATGTGAGAAATCCATACTTGAACCTTGAGTCCTTTGCTGTTTGCAATTATCGAGTTATAACTTCGATAAGAGATAGACATGAACCGAAGACAAAGTTTGCGCAGTACAACGGAGGTATGGTGTTGATTTGTGCTTGATTTTCTCTCTGTGTTTTGTTGCCAAATTACGTAAAATTTCTGGTGTGAAGTCCGTCATTTCTTCTCATAATCTCGGCCATTTGTCATTGTGTTTGTCCTAATCTTCTGACCTCTTTTTCTAGTTTTCTTATCTTGGGCATGAAGTATCTCTTGAAAATGAGTACGGTTTTGCTCGATTTTTAAGCCAAAACAGCTGAACAGCAGACCTTTAAAACAAACAGCTTCCTGTGATCAATAGCCGCGTAAAATTTGTCGTAAATATTTTTACCGCCAACTGAATGAACTTTGAACCCTTAATTTTCGACGTCTCGTCGATTTGGTGCTTTTATAGTTGTCTGTCATAACAAAAGAAAAAATAATACCTTGAAAAAAGTAGAAAGGAAATCCCAAAAATTTCTGGCAGGCTGACAAAGTTTGGCGTATGGAAAGATGAATCTCTGAAGAAAAAACAACGGGTGTAAAGAGGATTTCTCATTAGGGAGGGAGAGGGGTGACTCTCCACCAAGCTCAAACTCTTTCTCTCCTCTTCCTAAAACAACCATTGGGAAGGAGGAGTAGTCGGTACCCTCCCCTCTTCAGGATGCACAAACCCCCCACCCTACCGAAACAGTAGCATGCCTTTATAGCTCGATATATGACGGGTTTTCTTTTTTTCTACAGTTTACCATACGAATACACAAGAACCCTAACCTCGGTTTCAGCATCGCTGGAGGAAAAGGATCAACGACGAACCCGTTTGATCATCAAGACCCAACGGTATTTTGATCTCATAAAAATATGATTCTACACCCGTTTCGATTTATGATGGTGTTGATGCAGGGGAGAAGTCTGCCAAGAGGGAGAGGTTGGGAGGGTTTTATCCTGATTTGTTTGTGTCCACTAAATACCCGATACTTTTACCCCAGAGGCCCCCCCATCCTCCACCCCATCCTGGCCTACAATCTAAACCCTCCACGTTTTTAGAGCCCTCCTCCGCAGTCCTTGACTCATTAATCCCATGGGGTTACTCCGCACTAACATAAACCACTCATCACTACTTACTTTTCCATAAAAGCTCTACGATTCTCATCTTCAACAACATGTCTACTTCTAGCATTTGTGTAACCAAACTGGCCTTGTATTTTTTGTAGTGTATATATGTTACTAAAGTTCAACCAGAGGGACCTGCAGCTTATGCCTTAAAACCAGGAGATAAAATATTAAAGGTAAGACTGCGACCACGTGGCTTGTCTTGGATATCCTCCCCTTGGGCCCAGTTCAAGCGTCGATCTTCGCATGAGACATACGCATTGAAAACAATGGATAATAAGGCCGTCTTCTTTGATGTCATTAGGTTCAGCTCATGAGAAGATCAGTTTTTCATCTGGGCCTTATTCACACTTTTTCCTTTATGGATCAGCCACTAGCAACAAGTTGGCTTTGATCGTGACATATCTCGAGTTCTCAAAATGCCCTCACGGGATTTCGATCCGATGATTTTTTAGCAATCTCAGTGTTCCTTTCTGACAGATCCAAATTCCTGTTGTCCCTCTGTTATCCCTCTGTCCCTCCTGTTGTGATCTAAATCTCATCCCTCGGGACAATCATAGCTCTCGGGATGTAGATCTCAATATGCCATCCCAACAAATTACAATTTTCCCTATTCCTTGGAATCCCTACCTGGTATACCCCTGCGTTCCTCGATATATCAATATTTTATAGCAAGGCTTGACCACATTAAACGCTCTCATTTATCTTAGGTTAATGGTATAAGCCTAAGGAACGTGTCCCACGAATATGCCGTAACGTTCCTCAAGAATAACCAAGTAGTAGATCTGTTAGTGTCGCGATCAGAGGATCAGAGAGAGCAGCTACTATGACACCTCCGGCATTTGCCAGGGGCTTGGCAGAATATATGAATCCTGGTTCTAGGTATATATCCACGGAAAGAAGTGTTAAAACCCACGATGTTGCTTCTTTTCCGGATCGATCCATTCCTTGGTCTCAGGAGTGCTGATAGAGTGTTCAGCTTGATGTTATACATTGTCACTGAAAGTGTCATTCCCTGCAGTACCATTTCTTTCTTTTTGCTCTAACGCCTAAAAATGCATGATATTGGACGTAAGGGGATTACACTTTATGTTGAACATTTTGCCCAAGCTGGTACGTAGACGATCGATTCTAATTTACTTTTCTGTTGCTGGCTATACTAGCCTTGAGGCAATTCTTAGCACTACGGTGGGTCCAAAGTCGCAGATGGTTACGATAGTGAAACTCACATCTATTTATAGTTCGCCGAATTGACTCTTTTCATGCGGCGGCCATGTTTATTCCCATGAGAGCAAAAAACATTGTTTGGAGCGTTTCCAAGCGAGGTCCAGGTTACCCCTTGGGATTCAAACCTATTGTTTAAACCAATATGGCCGCCGCGTGAAAAAAGTCAATGGAACGCCTGTGCCCCTTCTTCACACTCGGACAATTTACTCAGGGGCGTCCCCCTAAACTATTTTCCTTTTTTTGGTTCTATAAGGTTCCTCCCAAAATTTATGGGTAGGGCTGGGGAAAGTCGAACCCACCTTCAAAAAATCCTGGGGACGCCCCTGTTACTTTAAGGGGTGAGATGGAATTTGTATTTTTGCACTAGCAAAATGGGTTGGATTTGATACATTGGGTGTGAATTGGGAAACAGAACTAAGATCTAAGATCTTTCCTCTTCAAAAAAATTGTTAAAAGACCATTAATTTTGCTATTTCCTATAAAGAAAAGTATAGGTCAAATATTGACCAAAGAAGTTTAAATAACACTGAATAGAATTTGAATAAAGATTTGACATAAACAAAAACCCATGTCTTCAGTTTACCAATCTTAATTCTAACCAAAGAGAAGGGAAATCAGACCTGCTTAACCAAGAAACCTGGCCAAGAATACAAGACATCCTACATCACAAGCCCGTCCCCGGTAACACAAGAAACCTTGTCGAAAAGTCACGCAGCTATAGATATTGGTTTATCTCTAGCCAACCAATCATAGCTTGTTTTCGCTTGGTTTCGTAGACAAGTTAATCGCTACAAATCATCTTCTGAATAACCGCATTTTCAGTTTCGTTATGGCGTGCTCCACCAGTGTCTTTCTACTTATACTTACACTTTTTATCTTCGTGAATCATTTTACAGGTGAGTCGGAAGTTTATTTTTCGTAGTTTGCAAAACAGAATATTGATGTTTTATGATGTGACAACCGTTTGATATTGCTTGATGACCGCTCAAAACATCTTATCACCAAATGCCTGCTTCATTTCAAGTTTTACTTCCGTAATCGCAATTGTTTTCATGTTATCTACAACGAAAATTGACTTTCAAAACCGCGGCTCGCTGATTAACGTTTTCGATACGAAAAAATATTTTAATCTTGGGTATAAAAATTGTAAACATTCGGCTAAGTCACTGAAAAAACTAAATTAAGTCGAAGACACCCACGCGTGACATCTAACGCTCAAGATTTATATTAGATTATTTTTTAAAGATATTTTCCATTAATTTTATCATATTCTAAGTAGGGAAGAGTAATAAGGCAATCGTTGCTAGCAACATGAAAACTGAACCTAAATTCTAAATGTCAGTTGAAATATTATTATCGGTTAAAAGTTGGCTTGGCTGTTTGATTTGCATTATAGATAAGTAAAGTTTATCAACATTATAACCGCCTTTTAGAACATTTTAAACTTTGTTGTATCAAGAATAAACGACGTTATTTTTGACAATTAATGATCAATAAATTAATGTTTGGCCATATTTGACGGAATTAGAACGAAAAAGCGAGTGGAGAAAACGTTTTTCCGGATTCAACGTTGAAGTTTGTTTCTTATAGTTTCAAGGGAATAGGGTCTGGGGTCAATCAACCTTGTAATCGAAACTCAATTACCATAAAGCTATAAAGCCATTATAGAAAATTAGGCAAACATTATAACGTTTGCCTTCAGTTAAGTAGCCTTTAATATGGAGCTCCAAGTTTGCACTTGTGCCACAGGAAACCCAAGTTTAGTTATACGTGCAAAGAAGGACCTATTTTGTCATTGAGAAAACATGCATGTTTGGACGAATAGTTGAAACTATTCTTGCGGAAACTGAGCAGGTTTTAACAGCTTGACATGATTTCATTTCACCCCATGAAGCTCCTTTATTATTGAACTAAAACATTGGTCGGGCTGTTACGACAATGAGCCTACTGCCCGCCATCTTGGAGGTCACTTCATCTGATTTTTCAAAAGTAATGTTTTGGCTGGGGCTGTTTTGACGAGACGTATATTTTTGACAAGAAAAAACAGAAATGACTAGAAATTAAGAAATTAATGCTCGTTTGGACAAACAATGCATCGCGCGCATAAGGGAGTCGCCTGGTTACCAAGGCTAGCAAGGTTGATCAAAAATAGTAAAGTTTCGTTTATTTTTGTGTGCGTAATGAAAATCTTTGATTAAATAGAGGTCTTGAATTTTATACAGGTGGTTTTCAACTCCCAGAAGCCAAAAATGGCAGAATAGAATCCAAACCTGGAAAAAGATGCCTTCAGTATTTCTGGGACGTGGAGAACTTAAACCAGCCATGCAATAGTTCTGATTTCAATTTCACGCTCTCGATAAGACTATTCAAACACATTGGATCCAATGTAATGGAGAGAAATCAGGCCGTTTATTCCACGCAACGACCAGATAACAGTTCCAGTGTCCAGTCTTTCTCAGAATGTCTCTACGATCAAGGTGAAAGTATCTCGTGCTGTCAAGACATCAGTTCCAATGCAAAAATTAATACGTCTGGGCATGAGGTGTCTTTTTCTGACTATGAGAAGATTACTGTGGCTGTCACACTTTGTTCAGGTGGAGTCAATATTGCATTTTCTCCTGGACCAGGCATAACAATACTTCCATGTAAGTTATATAGATATTAGTAAGATATTATTAAACCAATCAGAATTGTGATGATTCGAAACAATGATTCCTTTCCTGGCTTGGTTTGCTTGGTTATTGATTTGGAAGCGTGTTTTTTTTTATTGTGTATTTGAAGGGAGAGATCCTTGCTTCACGCACAAACCATGCCAAACACGCGAGTATGCAGAGTGCCAAAGTGAAGTGGATGATTACAACTGTAGATGCCAATATCGATGGACTGGAAAGAACTGTACTGGTGAGTACAATCACGATAATCATGGTGGATGTGATGATATGATTACATTATTATGATTAGGGACTCAGTGGCGGATCCAGAATTTTTTCAGAGAGGGGGTTGTAGCATCAATTTGGATTGTATCATGTAATTGTTGGAGAAGAACTTTTAAATCTATCGCAGTGATGTTTTAGTAGTATGCATTCCGTTAATTTGTCATATCAACACAGTAAAGTGAACATGACCACAAGAGCCCTTCCTGTGGCTTATGAGTGGTAAAGCATTATCCGACCGGTACCCGGGGAATCACGGATTCAATTCCTGTCAGGTGGACTTGGATTTTTTCCGAGTCCCTGAAAAAGCTCAGAAGTATTTAATTAAGGGATATAAAACGGCGCGCGTGTCTATATTATGTAATATAAACACGCTGGGAGCTGTAGAGCAAGAGAGAAGTTGTAGGGGAACACGAGGCGTAGCCGAGTGTTTCTTTGACTTCTCGAGTGCTCAACAGCTCCCAGCGTGTTTATATCACAGTACATACTATATTAGACACAAGCGGACGTTTTTTATTCCTTTTACGAACTTTTTACGACAACAAGGCTGAGCGTGTCTCTGTCCTCTAATATAAACACAGTCGCCAGCCAATCAGAGCGCGCGTAGTTTCTCAAATATTTTAAAAATATTTCATTTATATCGGCTACGAACATTTTTTCAGTTCCAAGAAACATGACTGACTTGATGTACCATGCTGGGAAATGCCTGGATGTTTCATCAGAATCAAATGCACCTATCAAGTACGATCGTTGGACAGTAGAAAAATGCAAGGCTGTTTGCTCACAGCTAGGATCAAAGTGAGTGTTGGCGTTTTACATTGAATAGGGAAAGCATGGGAACTCGTGGTCACGGGGGCCAAGGGGGCCTGGGAGGGAAAGGCTTCAACATGACAATAAAAAAGGTATTGTATAAGGTATTTACTTAAAGTAGAGGCAGGGGAAATGTTATTTTCAGCATGACAGTTGNNNNGTTTTTTGGTTTTGGAGGGGGGGCCCTGTCTAAGTTTTTGCTAGATTACTCTGGTTTTCGCACCCCCCCTGATAATTATTGCACCATCCCTTATAATAAAAATAATAAAATAAATAATAATAATATAAATAATAATAATACTAATATAACTAATGATGATGATGATGATGATGATGCTGCTGATGATGATGATGATGATGAAAATAAGAATTGAGAATGATGATGATGATGTGCGATATGACCTGCCGCTTGGTTTTAATTCAACTTGGCCATTCAAAACTATATTTGATCACTTATATCTATAGGTGCAAATCGTTTGAGTTCAGAAAAATACCATCTACCATCATTGGTAACTGTACCCTCCGTAGCTCCAACATTCTTCAATACACTCTTGTACCATGTGACTCAGATCTTTACCAGTTGAAGACGTTCCTCTCTTCTACGGATGCTCCCATTACCATCAGTACCCCCACCAAGGACCGGGGTCTGTCTACAGTAATAATAGTGATAATCGTGATCATTGGAGTGATAGCACTTGCTTTTGTGATAATAGTTATCGTAATGAGGCCCTATCAGCAGATATCGACGCCTGCCCGTTCCCATAGCAACCTTGGAGCCTTGCCTCCTGGTACACGACCTAGAGATCAAGAGATGGCCCCGTTGGCTGCTGCAGAAAACGCTTGATTTCAGTTTAAACTGAACTGGCAAGTCACTTTTTCAATGCCATGTGTGACTGAAGGACTCAATGTGGAATCAGTGAGGCTTAGCAAACTATTTTCTATAGTTTCAAACCACATGCCATTCCCTTGCGTATAATTTCTTTGCTTTCCATTGACTTTCCTTGATAATAATTTACAGAGGAGATAGTTTTAAATGTAAGTGATGGTGGAGGGATCAGACTAAGAAAGGTCTATATTCCACATGCAATGAACGACCGAGTAGACACGCTGCTATATTAAGACTAGTTTTTGGCAAGAAATGTAGGAATTGAATTGGTCTCCTTCGCAGTCATCACTAAGTTAGTCGCACATCCTTCAGGAGGACACTAACGACCCACGGTAATTGGTGAGGGCCGGGGAGATCTGGGCCGGGACTGCCACTAATGAAGTCTATACAAACAGGAGACTAGAGGAATAAGATCAATGAATACACCACTTTGCCATATATGTTTCTTGTTCCAGTTTTCTCAGGGAGAAAATTTGTTGAATTAATGAGACAAAAAGTGGCCGTGCAACACCATTTTGCCCCCTGAGTAAACTGGAACGAGAAAAAAATTGTATATTAAAGCAAAGTGGTGTATTGATCTAGTTTATTTGAAATAGCTAGGCTAACATGTATGCTCTCGTTATTTAAAAAAGTATAAATAATGTAGATATTTTTGAAACAAAAGAATCATTTTAATTCATTACAAATGCCACAGGTAGCCCAAGCGAGAATCAATTTGCTGTAGAGTCATCGGATTTAATTTATGAATTGTTACATGTAATATTTCCCATTAGTAATCATTTTTTTAATCATATAGTTTGAAGTGAATTTCTCAGAACGAATAAGTTAGATTCTATATAGTCCAGAAAAGATTAATTTTCTTTAGTATAAACTTGAAAAAAAAATCAATCGTTGCCTTGTTATTTATGCTTATTTTTGGCCGTTCTTAATAGGCCGTTTGCATGATGGCGTCATTTGACTAACACTGCACTACCAAAATGCTTCGCGAATTTTCTTTCTTATCAAATTTGTATTTCCTCATGAGAATAGTGAGACAAAAGGTGCTAATGAACTGAACAAAAGAAAGTGTGCAAGGGATTCTGGTAGTGGTAGTAAATGACGCCATAGTGCAAACGGTCTATTTGCTTCAATCTCGTACCCAGAGCCCGCGTTTCTACTGGTCAGCACAAGAAATTTGCTTTCCCCCGCACCAAAACTGGGCTACCTGTGGTCAGACTGTGTTTACAAGAATGGCTGCACTTCAAGCCGCGGCCAATATTCTCTTCTTCGGAATCATAATTTCACGGGATGTAGCTTATGGTAGGTATTAAGCTATTCCATGCTCGATTTGAAATATTTTCTTCTGTTTGTGGCAGTATAAAATCTCGCACCGCGACGCCGACAGTGAGAACTACAAGCTACTTTACAGTCTTGAAACTTGGCCAGTATATGTAGTTTTGACCGCTTTAAAAGAA
>OCZR010156648.1:8451-32131 GCA_900234385.1 Anemonia viridis | reverse complement strand
CAATCTCCGCTGGGCAATCGCCGTTCGCCCTTCTCCCCAACAACGTTTTTTGAAATAGGTGTATACTAATCAAAGATAAAAAAATGCTTATTTATTTTGCTGTGATGAGCAGGGAGTGATTGTTAAATTCTAATCTGATTCCTATTTGCAGAGAGGAAATTAAAGAGAAATATGATGACAAGATAACCCAAGAAATGAGTGGTCCAGTCTATGAAATCATTAGTAGACTAATGAAGGCTGTAGTAGGAAAGAAAATTACTGTTCCAGGCTCTTTTAAAAAGTAAGTCCAAATACACCCAGGGAAGGAGGTCAATCTCTTTGTCTAAGCGTTAGATAGGGATGATTGTAAATCAATTGGCCCTTGCTCAAGCCTCAAAGGTCAAAGATCTTGCAGTATTTCAGGAGATGGATGGCAAAGATTTGCTTTAATTTTTCATACATCAAGATAGTATACTTTAACTTTTATTCTCTAAATTTTTGAAAACTTGTGATTTTTGTACTGGGAAGTTGGAGGCTTGACTAAGCAGTGAAACACACTGTGATTGGCTGGTTCATGCTTGCACTGGACACCTGGTAGAGGTTCTGACTCAAAATCAAATATGTGACATGACTGTGTGCCTTTAGGGTAATTAACTATATATTTTCTTCGTTGAACAAACACAGATATTAAAAATATTCAGCACAATCAATAAATGTTACTGGAATATACATGTACCGTTCTTGGATCTTCCCCAGCATTTAATAACATCATTCCCACTTGTAGGAGACAACTAAACATTTTAAAAAATTTTCCAGCAATTCTGGTGGAAGTGGCATGACATGCTCTTATCGTGCAGGCAGTGGTCTTCTGTATCCCTTGGAAAGAGGATTCATTTTCGTGCACAAGCCTCCAGTCCATGTGCGCTTTGATGAAATCTCTTGTGTAAACTTTGCTCGAGTATCTGGTGGTGGCAGTTCAAGCAGATCATTTGACTTTGAAGTAGAAACAAAAAATGGTACCACGATTGTTTTCAGCAATATTGAAAGGTAAACAAAACTTCTTCTTTTTCTCTAAGTTACTGTTATTACTTTTTCTCGGCTGAGGTGAACAGACAGAGCTAATGTTGATAAATTACTTGCCGAGTGGTGGTATGTCATGTGTTGATAAAATAGTCCCGATGTGACGCAGGCTAAGAAGGTACTGTGTAGGAAAACTGTGGATAAACTTAAGTATTATTATGGTAGAAACTAGATAAACTAGTTAACTGCGTCAGTATTTGGAATAGAACAGTAGAGAATAGTTTTAACTTGATACACCGTATGGTAGTGATGCTTGGCAACTGACGTTTCGGACGTTAGTCCTTGGTCGGAGTAAATGTGGCAAAATATTTACTCCAACCAAGGACTAATGTCTGAAACGTCAGTAGTTAAGTATTATTAGTTAACTTCCATTTCCTTCTTTCAATTTATTTATCCTGATATCTTCCTCTCTCCATCAACCACAACATATTCATTACCTCATTTTACATTTTAGAGAAGAATATAGCAGGCTATTTGACTTTGTGACTGCAAAAAACCTACGTATCAAAAATACAGGAAAGGTAAAGATCTTCTTAGAATTTTTCTGCAAATTAATATGTTAATATAACTGCCCTAAAAATTACTGACAGAAACTAAAAACCATTTTTTTTCTTATTTCTCGGGATTCCTTATTGATTTTACTAATTGAAATAACAAAAAAATGTTTGTTTCAGCATAAAAAATTAGGTATAAAAGAATGCATGTTAAAGTGGTTTTGTATGTGTTCAATTAAATGGATTAATAGGAGAAAGAGAAATGAAAAATGTAGGCTTTTTTCCCACTTTATCACCTGAAAATAGATCAGGGGATTCAATAATATTTGAAGTAAACCTATGGAATTGAAGTGTAGGTGTCTGTGTGCACCAAATGTAGTTCTTATTTATTGAGACTGATTTGTGAAGTTAATTAACCAGTGATCTGCCAAAAGTAGCCACCCTAGATTCACCCAGGCACCAATAAAATGTCTTTTGCTAAATCATTTTGTTTTTTAAACTTCTACAGCTCAAAAATACCAAAAAGGGTGACAAATACGATGAAGACTTGTTCAACTCAGACGAAGATGAACATGATGCTTATCTGGAACAAGTCAAAGCTGAGGCTGCTGAAAGAGACTCGGATTCTGAGGAAGACGGTAGGGATATCCAGTAGTGCTCTTTTTCTTTCACAAGCAGGTGTAACTCAGTTGGTTAGCTAGTGTGTGGCCTTGTGAGCTAGAGGTCCATCAATCAATCCTCAGGATATCCACATCTTTCAACTTCACTCTGTTCTGTGTATCTTAAGTTTTATTGTGACTTTATGTGTCTGTAAGGGGTGCTTATAAGTTTGAAGGGGTAAACAAGGAGTTCCAATAATATTTAGAGTATACATGAGATTCAATTGTAGGCATTTTACTTCAAATTTTTCAAATAAAAATATTAGCTTTACATGCTTAGCTTGTCATTCAGCAATATGGTAAACTTCACAGACTGAGATTGTTAGCTAACAAGCCTAGAATTTATCAAAACTGGAACTATGGTACACTACCAAAAGTTCCTTGTTAATGTCTATGCAAAATCTTTAATGTTATACAGATTCGGATGATGAATCATTTGCTCCTGGTGAAGAAAGTGATAAAGATATCAGGGAAGAGTAAGTACACTGTAGAATCATTCTTGTATGGGGGAATACTGGACAGCATATCTTGCTGAATGTTCAAGAAAACGGCCTGAATTCCATTTCAGAAAATTCCACAAAGAAATCACAAGCAACAAGTGGTGTAGACTATGTGTTTTAATTTGGCAATTTTATTTGCCCAATAAAATCTCAAAGCCATACAATCCCATATGTTTACTGTAAAAATGCAAAGCTTGGGGTACCTGTGAATACATGGACCTTCACTAGCTAGAGTGCATAAATCTGATTCTTCCCCAAATTGAGCCTAGTATTCTTGTCAGTAATAGTACACAAGAAGGAGGGGGAATACTCGACAACACATCTCGCTGAATTTTTTTTATTTTAACAATTTAATTTTCCAATAAAATCTTCAAGCCATACAATCCCATATGTTTACTGTAAAAATGCAAAGCTTGGGGTATCTGTGATGTAATTTCAAATTATTTGTATTGAAACTATGCATTCTTGTATTTTCTGTTAGTATATTAATATCTGATGATGAAATTAATAAACTACACTGAGTCTAATCAAGAACACACTAGTTTTTTAGGGAAATTTAAAAAGTCTATTTTTCTGTTTCTGATGCATCCACTCCTATCTTTTTCTCCAGATTTGATAGTGAAGCATCGTCATCATCTTCAGAAGAAGGATCTGACTCTGAATCAGAGAAAAAAGCCAAAAAATCTAAACACAAACCTGAAAAGAAGAGAAAAGCTGAGAAGCAAAAATCTCCTAAGAAAAAGGCTAAAGCAGATGTGAGTATTGAAAAACTTTTCGTTCGTTTTTTTCTTTTTACTCCTCTCTTCTCCTCTCCTCTCCCCATTTCTTATTCAATTTGTATTTTCCCCTAGGTTTCCAAGGTTTCCAAGGTTTCATCTTCCAAGAAAGGCAAGAAGAAAAAAGATCCCAATGCGCCTAAGAGAGCTATGAGCGCATACATGTTATGGCTTAACGATACAAGACAACAAATCAAAGACGAAAACCCTGGAATATCAATTACTGAAGTATCAAAGATCGCTGGGGAAAAGTGGAAAACTCTTGGAGACAAAAGCGTGAGTATCGAAAACAAGGATAAAACAGTGAGCTATTTCTCATACTCCCACATTTAGGAGTATTATATAATCTACTATGCTATAAGAATGTGGCGTAGCCTCAATAATAAGCCCTTTTTTTAGAGAGGGTGCGTTTTTTGTGGGATTTTTCCCGCCAACACAGGCTTCCCAGCCCAAAATCGATTAAAATAGCAGGCGCGCGTGGTGTGCCGGTTTTCCCGCCAAAAATACAACCACAGGCATCCCGACCCAAAAACGATTAATAAAAAACGTTTATATTTGAGAAAAACTTTCACCGTCGTCCAAGAGGGGTGCGTTCACACCCAACGCACCATGCCCGGATCCGCCCCTTTTGGAGTTGTGAGAATCTTAGCATATACGTGTTTGGGTATAACAAGGTATAACGAGGCACTGTCGACAGCACTTATCCACAATGCACACTGTTTCTGCATTTTCCACCAAAAATGGACATTCGCTCTTTTCTTATTTTACGATTTTCCTATTCAGAAATGGGAAAAACTAGCTGCAGCAGAAAAAGAGAAGTACCAAGAGAAAATGAAGAACTACAAAAAGCAGATGCTTGAAAGTGGCGGCGCTAGGTGAGTGAATATAGGCTGTAGTCAAACCTCTAAACATCGGACACAATCGGGATAAAATTGTTACAGTATAGTACCTGTATATGTCTATGAACTCATTGGTAACCTGGACAAAATCTTTCGGCCCGTTGGGTAGAGGTGGTGGCTCAGTATGGGGAGGTGACGTTAGTGGAGATTCGACTCTTCTCTTTCAGTCTGATACGCAATATATATTTGCTAAGCAATATGAGCAAGGGAATTGTATTCTGTTGTTTTCCTCTGTACTTCGATCTTGCAGCAGTCAAATGTATGCGCTTCTATTAACAATAGTGCACCATTCGAGCCTTCTCAAAGTTGTCTTTTTAATTTCAGTACAAGTAAAAAGAAGGAAACGCCAACGAAATCCAAGAAAGGAGACGCCAAGAAAAGTTCGCCTAGAAAAAGCATCGAGGGACAGAAGTTCAAAAGCGCTGAATTCGTGGAGTCGAGTGGTGATTCGTCAGATTCTGACAACGACCGAAAAAAGGTGTGGAATATTCCCGTTGTTTGGCATCGGGTTGATTATGAATATTAGGGGTGCAACTTGTACGTCTAACAGGTTTTGGTAGTTTTTTTCACCACGTGTAACAACTTGCAACGAAACGTGCGCGCGTGTCATCTTGTACAACCTGCAACAATTATTCGCGAGACAAGTTGAACTCTTATATCGTAATAGTAATTACGCGATGTGATTGGATGCATTACTAGGTTACAATGCGAAGCCATTTCAGTGTTACGGCATTTCGTCCCGTGTACTTACTGTAACTCATTACACAGTCTATGTTTCCCACTAATTAACACCTAATCCGTCTCTTGTTACCAGAAAAAATCGAAAGACAAACCAAAAAAGAAAAAGAAAGACGAATCGGAAGAAGAGTCGATGGATGAAGACATGTCTGAAGAAGAAGAAATGAGTGATGTAGGCTCAGACTCGGACTAAAACAAAATATCTAAAAACTGTACATGAAAATGTCACAAAAGAACTCTCATCACAGCTCAGGCAATTCTTTTGTTCGTTAAATAATGAAATGCTGCCTTTATGTACAATGTCAATTTACTTTATCGCCGATGTTGAGCCTATAAAACAGCTTATTAGATCACCATATGTTGCAATGCAACCAGTCTACCATACCGATTACATCATAGACTAATGCGACCGCGTAGAGTACAGTGAGAGTACCAAAGTGCTGGCGTCATATTTTTTGGATTTTGGAACATCACTGTCATTTCAAAATTGAGAGATTAAAATTTTTTTCGCTGCGGTCTGGTCCGTGCCCAGACTTCTTGCAGCCCCGATGTTGTGTCTGTGCGTTAGTTAAAATTGAAACTTAGGCCCTGTTCAAACGTCGAACTTCTCATTGAAACGATGGATAATAAGGCGGTCTTCTTTGATGTCATTAGGTTCGGCTCATGAGAAGATCGACGTTTGAACTGGTCCTTACTTTCTTTTGTGGAGTTTAAATGGGTTGTTATTGCGTTTAGTAACTCTATCCCCAATGAAAGATATTGCTTTGACTCTGGCTAATTTAAAACCGGTGAATATGTCGACCCCCTGTTAACACACCATCTGCCATTTTCACTTTTTGATTAAAACCCATTGTGAGGGTTCGCTTTAATCTAAGCACCAGTCACAGGTTAGATGGCCCTCGTGCTATCTGAAAATCCAACCAAACAATAAATAATGTGTTTCCGAAGGGAAAGCACAGTCCAAGCACGTGTTTCTGCTGAGATTTGATAAGAGATTCAATTCAGTAGCCCAAAACATTTTATCGTAACTAATGCAACATATCTCTGAACTAGACGATGAACTCGCATCAACTATTGAAGTACAGTTTTTCTGTGAAATCTTTTGTTTTTCGGAACTTTTTAATGCGATAACTTCAACAAAACCACTGATGGTACTTCATAACAGGGTTCTCTATAATTGGTGCAAAAAGAAGAGCGCAAATGCTATTGTATAATTGCGCAAATACAAAAATAAGATTGATTTTTTTCCTTTTGGAACGAATTAGTTAGGCCCTATAATCGTAATTAAGAGCTTATTGTATTTCTTCATTCTTCCTATTTTAATTCCAAGTGCTCGTATTGTTCAATTGTCAACAAATCAAGGAATAAAATACGGATAAAACTCGTCCAACGCTGAGTATCTTGAGACTTCAAACACAACTTTAAAAAGAAGAGAGACCAAAATAGACATTCAAGGATTGATATTTGCAGGTATTCCACCTGAATAAACTAAACCACCTCCTGAACTGGAGTAAAAACTTCGTTACCATGACAAGGGGTATAAATTAGCATAATTAGCATCTGTTTAGTAAACTGCGCATATTAAATATTTAGACCGCAAATTTTGAAATGGAGGGACTACAAGACGATTTTAGCGGAGCTTAGCACGGAATGCTTGTATTGTTTTGGTTTCTTACATGTTTGATGACCGTATGTTGCGGTCGAGGTAAGTAATAGAAACAGTGAAGAAGCTAATTTTCGTGGCAAAGCTGTGAAGTTAGTACAGCTAGTATTTTGAAGTGATAAAGAAAAGGTCTTGTGTAACCTTCGACACAATGGCCCCTTCATTATCTTTCTATTTGCTAGCTATTTACAAACTATTAGAGGAGAATTCTCTATATTCTAAGCTAATTACCTGTGCTGGCTGAAAAAAAGAAGTAAAAGAAGCACCTTTAGTACGAGAATGAAAGGCTAAAACTTATAATAATATGAATGATGCAAAAAGTCCAATCTGGTGCGTTCACCTTTGAATTTCATGGCTTCAAAAGCCTTACTATTTAGGCTGTAAAATACGACAAGCTTTCTCATAAACTTGTCTTATCTTTCATATGTACTCCAAATAAAACGTTTTTTTCCTAATTAGTTTACTTTGAGTTAGAGTAAAGCTGCTTTGATGGTTAATGAAATCTCAATGTAGTGTGAGCTACGCTTGACCTCGGAGCATCTTTGCCAAGGTAAAAGGTCGACTTTCAATGAAAATTGAAAAAATCAACTTTAATACATCAATTCCTTCGCTTTTATGGTTATTCGTGTTTAACCATCATTTATAATTGTAAAAAGTTTGACATTTAATCTTTTACTAGAATAAAAACCTCGATCTTAGTCAAAATACTGAAAATTTAATGTTCGAGGTTTGATCGAGTAAAGACGACGATGGTGAAAAGTAAAAAAATCTTATCACTAAAATCCCATTAAAAATACAGTTTACTTATATTTTGTCATCGAGGACACTTGAATTATTGTTCATTTACTGTAGTCTTTTTTAACGAAGTGTCAAGGAAAATGTGAAAAATTGTTTTTATAGCACTCGCGAGTCACGAAGAGAATAAATTTTCCAATTTCATTTTTAATTTTTTTAATACTTTTAGTCAATTCTAAACAAAAGGATTTTTTTATTAAGCTTTAAAAATTATTATGTTTGTGTTATAGGAATTTTTAGGAATTTTAATTTCATATTTCTGAAACCCAGACATGTTTTTATCATATTTTGAATTTGAGGTTTGCATTTTGTTACGAAATGATTTGTTTATGATGGTCATTTTTTATCTTTTGTATATTCAACATGAAAAATCTCAATGCATAAAGGAAAAACATTCAATCAGGCACTTTTAATGACAATTCTAAGCTTTTATTTCTTTCAGATTTTTTTTTTTATAAATATTTTAGTCAAAAATATTAATTGATTCTTTTCATATATTTATTTTCTAAACCCATGAATTTCAATGTAAAGCCATAAGCAGTTGAGATTTTATGGTACCAGGAAAACAGCAGGGTATTTCTATTGAATCCCAGTTATAAGAAAGCAATTTGCAAGTCAAATATTGAACTTTAACTCTTATTAATAAGAAAAGCCATGACAAAACTTATATTTTGTCACATTACACCATGTGCAGCTACAGATGAGTGAGTATTGGTTAATAAATACAGACATTTCTATCATCCTAACTAGTTTATCTAGTTTCTACCATATCCTAATATATATTGACTATAGATGAAAATGCATATTTTACTCGGGATAAATAATAGGCCTACGTAAGTTACTCACAAAATAGCAGACAAGAAATATTTTGGACTGCAGAGCAGAGTGTTTTCTAAATCTTGGGGCTATATATATATATTTTTTGGACTTCAGTTTACTTGTCTACATCATATCTTGATATACCCTTATCTATATATCATGTGTCAATGTGCTAAGTGTTTTAACTGTACACATGTGAACTTTGTGAATAATGGTATAGCTACACAATAACTTATTGCCCTAGGAAGGCTAGAATTTGATACAGTGTAGAATTTGGTTTATCTAACCAAGTATAACCCATCTGACTATCACATGGATGTGTTTACGCTGTGTTTACACTATGTTAAGTATGTTAATTACAGTGTACCAAATGGTTGCTTTTCAATCTATAAAATACTAATTAATACACCGACAAGAGGAAGGGTCTTCCCTGAAAAGAGGGGGACCTGCCTTGACATCTTAATGCTCAGGGATGGTGCATGGGAAAGGACCACAGTCAGGTTTTGATAAAAAAATCATTCTACAAAATTTTCTGGTGTGTGGGCTTCCTGTGGTGTAATGTTCTTATTCAAATACAACTAATTAAATTGGACAAAAGATGTGTTTTCTCTCAAAAAATGGCCTTACATGCATTTTATGTTACTTGATATGTTTGTTCATGTGTCAGGATTGTTGCCAAAAAGATATTAATAATAGATGAGAACAATTTTTACAATAAAATTAACTAACAATATCACTAATATTGTTTTTATAGACATAAATAAAATACATCATGATTACAAATTTTACTTCACTGAAAATATAATTATATTCAACACTCTAGATACAACAAAATATTTTTATTTATTTACGTGCATTTTTAAATATTAATTCATATATTTAATTACAGAAGTAAATATCATATTAATGTAATTTATTCAATAGTTTGACCTTGGCAAGACTTACTCATTTGCATTTAAACTATATTTTTAAATACAGCTTACCTCTATTCAACAATATCCCTTTACCATTCTTGACCAGTTTTCAGTATTTGTCTGCAATATGTAATATCTTGAACATTCTAGGTTTGCTTAATTTTGTCCATTGAGATCTAAATGTAAGTTTTCAGAAGCATTTTTATGAGAAAATATTCCTGAAAATGTATCAACTGAGATGTTTTTGTATTACAGTTTTATTCACTAAAAATTATCCTTTATTTTAAATGAAAAGACACTTGCCTGGAAACCATATTTTCTACTTAAAATGTGTTAAATGTTCATTTCAATCTCTACATTTCTTTATTATATATTTTCAGGAGAAATACAAGATGCAAGTTCCCCAGCTATGAAGGTGATTAACTACAAACTTATTTTGAAAACTCAATATGTCTTTATTTTTTTAGCCTGCAAATTAACAGAATACAGTATATGCAAACCTAATATATGTGGTTGTATAAAGCCTGAATAAGCTGTCCATAATAGCACAATACTTAGTGAATAAAGGCACTATACAGAGAGTGGTTTTCCAATGCTAGGATAAGATCCATTGGATGACTCATATTCTTGAAAGCTTCATGCAACCAAGTCATGTCATGGCCATCTGGATAAAGTTTATCTACTGAGATGGAGAGGGATTTATATATCTGGTGGCTAGAGCTTTGTACAACTGGCTCCAAAAATCCTGGGCGTTACATGAATACAATATTTGACTCATTGTACAGAATAAGAGAGATAACAGATAACACTTGAGACTAGCCAAGAATAGTTCATCACTGTGAACATGTTTAATTGCTAAACACCTGAAAATATCAGTAAGGTTTAACCTGATGACACATCATATTCCCATTAGACATAATATCCATAGCTTGCAGTCTTCCCCAGGTTTACTTGATGTCTAGTTTTAGTATTAAAACATTTTCTATTTTTAGGAGCCTCCTTTGTTCATGAGAAGAGTCCACAGAGCAGTTAGAGGTAAAAATACACATTGTTTTCTTATATTTAAATGTGCAGCTAATTTCAAAACGGTTGAAGCAGAAATTTCTATAAATCAGAGTCTAGATGGATATTCACGGGAACTGGGAAATGGTTAAAATATGTGGGAGGGACCTGGAAAACTAGAAAAAATATTACCTGTTCAGGATATATGTCCAAGATAATATGGGATTTTGCTCTTTGATTGTTGTGAAAAATGACAAAAAAATCTGGGAAATTTGGGTGCCCTTAGACAGATTCCATAAGCCATAGTTTCGCTCCTTTGTTTTTATCGGCTGAGCGACAAAAAAAATTCGACAGAGCGAACTGGGACCAACTTATGGAATCAGTCTAGGGGTGCCCTCAAATTTTTTCGAGTGAAAAATGAGAGGTCTTGAAAAATAAAAAATACCTTTTTTACAATAAATATGGTCCGCAGTGAATTATCAAAACACTAGGTTGACTCCGACGAAGGACTAACATCCGAAACGTCAGCTCTTCTATTCACTATGGTGTAAAATTTATTATTTCAAGATAACTGTTTCATTAGAAACACCGACGCAGTCCATGTTAGTGTTCACTAACTATCATCTAAAACACTAGGATGCTTTCCTAGGGGTTTTGAAATGTTTTTGCATTACTGACAATTTCTCCTCCACCCAATACACTCACACTAAATACTCAATACCAGCAACCGTTTTATATATAGAATTCATATTATTATTCTCTGTTCATTGTTAATCATCATAGAGTTAAAAACAACAATTTCTATCATTTAAAATAAATAAACAAGTCATCACTTGATATGCCTAGGTCCTTTTTTAAGACTTTAAAGTCTTTTTTTCAAGCCAACTTTTTTTATGTACTGTAGTATTACATAGTTGTAATAATAAATATACCATAAATTGGATTATATAGTAGTATTATTGGACACTCCTACCTCTCCTTCAATCCTGTATGTACACTGCTACACGTGTTATGTATTTTCATTTTCAACATTCCTGGATGAATGACTTTTTAATTATTAACTCACGATTGAACTCTAAAACTAAAACATCATAGACATATCCTGACATATCTTAGTAATTAATGGTAAATTAATTCTGTCTGGAAAATCCCACTATTGAAATTAAAACCATTTGAATTCCAATTAAATCTGATAATCAAGAATAGTTATTTGTCTTCACTGATTAAATATTTAACATGTTCTTAATCTGTCATGGGAAAATGATGATGATTAAATATACTTGTTAAGAATCACCCTTAGAAGTATCAATACAAGTTCTTCCAATTTCTATGGGTTACAGTTACAAGAATTCTTCTTCTTTTTATTATCACATTGTTATCAAATTACTCTAGTACTAAATTTAGGCGACCACTTATGGTGATCTTAGTGTAATTTAAATAATACCTGCATTCCTAGCATTCCAGATGGATTAATCAGCAAACATTATTTATTGCTAAGGTGTTGATCAACCTATTGTAGCAATAACAAAAGGGTTTTTCACGGTCTAATAGGGTCAAAAGCATGCAAGACTAAACTTGCTGATTATTTTTCTGCTTGGGTAATTTTATCCATGTGTATGAAGAATGTTCCCATACAGTCGTAAACAGTGCTAGATAACACTATGCTAAACTGCACATGCTTATATGTTGGTTAGTACTCTGCTGCTCAAGTTAGGAGTTTCCAAGAGTAGTTCCTGGTTTTACTTTTGATTGACCTTTCAGTCTTGAGATATCAATTTACCAAAACAGTCTCCATAATCCACATGTCAAAAACGATATTAGCTGCTCAAACTACACACGCATTATTGATCACTCACTGTGACCACAAACAGAGGGTTCACATGAGAGCTGTCGATCCATCTTGAGGAATTCAGCTGTATCATCATGTTTGTGCTATATCATGTTCTGATCTCAAGTAAAGACTATAGTTTCATTTATCGTTGAAAGAAATTTGCCGTTATGTCAGGTAAAAGATCTTCTGTTATATGACATACTGTACTCTCTAACATGTTTACTAAATGTTCATAGTATTGGAGAGTAATCTTGATAGTTATAAATGATTCTAGGATCACACTATGTGCCTTAACTTGAAATTCATTTAGTTGTTTAACCTCTCACCTTAAATGTTACACCAAGTAGTCAACAGTAAATACAATGTACAAAATATATTAATTCAGGCACAAAAAAATAGCTTCTCGTTTTTAACTTTATATTACAATGTACATTCATTGTACATGTGTTATTTAGGTGCAACATAATCCAGTAATATAAGCTGGTGTAATTACAATCCTAGACATGTATACCTATACTTATTCATGATTAAAGGTTGAATCTTTGGATATTGGTTTGGCATTATTTTTTTATTTCAGTATTCACCAAAATAATACCTTGTGTTGATTATGATGAAGAATTTTATGTAGTTTGACTGTTGGTAGATGCATGAACGCATTACATGATTATTAAGTTTGTCAATGATTATTAAGAATACACATCACATAAATTATATTATATTTTCTCACTCAGTCTGTTTTTGTAACCTCTTGTTTAAATTCTTTCCATAGCTGTAGGGTCATGCCGAGATATCAACAGCAATCTTATACCCAATGGAAAATACTTTGTGCCATCAGGCGAGAATGCTTGTTTACACTGTAAATGTGTATCAGGGCAGCCGCAAGAATGTGTTACGACAAAATGTGCAGTGCCGACATGCCCAGATTACAAGGCTGTTGCTGGACAGTGCTGTAAATATACTTGTCCTGAAGGTGAGGCATCAGAAAGACATCTTGAAAGATAGGTAGCCATGCCTTTGTGTTAGAGAGAGACATGAGGAGAACTTGCAATGATAGAGACATAAGAATAATAATTTATTGTCTGAGGGTCTCTACCGTTGCAAGGTCACCTTTGCATTAAGGCAGATTTACACGGTACAACTTTTGCTTTCAGCTGCCACATGCAATCTGCTTACGCCATCCTTACAACTTGGCTACGACAGTTGTAGGATTTTAAAACATGTTTTAAAACCCTACAACAATCGCATACGATAGTGGTAGCCGGGTTGTAAGGATGGCGTAAGATTGCATGCGACAGTTGTAAGCAAAAGTTGTACCATGTAAATCCGCCTTAATAGCCACCTTTAAAGTGCTTATAACACCTAAATCAATGTTTTCAGTTCTGATTCTATGTCAAGTTAATGGTTGAATGGTAAAATATTTTCATATGATTTGAGTGATGCATCTTGGAGATATCAAGGTTTATACTTGATGCTGTGACGTCATTCACGGCATTGAAAACTATTTGTCATCACTTTTAAATTGAAACACTTCATTCTATGAGAAAACGAATTCGCAATAACCTTTCTATAAACTCCATGTTAAACAATGGTAGTTTATTAATCATGATTTACTGCCCCAAAAATAGTTTTGTATATCTAATGATGCCGTCACAGCATTAAGTACAAACCTTGATATCTCCAAGATGCATCACTCAAATCCTATGAAAATATTTCACCATTCAACTATTCTATTTACATAGAATCAGAACTGAAAACATTGATTTAGGTGTTATAAGCACTTTAAAGAAGTCACAAGGTATTGTGAATAGGGTCATTATTGGACTGTCTAACAAGACATTTTTGGTTTCCAGAACGAAGTGATGGAACTCAATTGGCAGTAATCATTGGCCTTTCTCTTGGTTTGCTAATTCTGGTCATCCTGTTGATTGTGGTGATTACAAGAAATGTAAAAAAGAATCGTCGAAATAGAGCAGCCAATCAGAGCCTAGAAGAACAGGGTGAGCAGCAAAGGAACAATAACATAATAGACAGTGAGTTGGCTCATTAGAATCCCATCTTTATTGTAAAATTAAATTGTACAATTTCATGCATGTTGTATTGGAAACTGTTGTGTATATTCCATCAAACTATCCTACTTGATTGCAAATTTTGATACCATTTGATGTACCATGCATGTACTGATTACTGTTTTCCCTCTAATCCTAGCACCTTTAAATAACCAATTACCAGCAATACGAGAGGAACCCCAAGAAAGAACATTTGAACCTCCTCCACCATACACTCCTGTTCGCAATATCAACAAATGTAAAACAAGTCAACATCACATTCAAAATCCTCAGACGGTCATTCCAAATGAACCACCTCCACCCTATGAGATCCAGAGGAATCTCAGAGCAACAACTGTATAGAAAAAAGGGATGAGAAAAAATACTCAAAATATATATCGATGTTCAAAGATGCTGTTGGTAGAATGGTTGTGATGAGAATCAAGAATATTACATTTGAAATCATTTTGATTTTGCCTGATCCTGCAAGCTCTCCTTCCAAATAATACACAGTTGGAATTATTACTTTGTAGAGGCCTGCATGTTCATATTAATTCATATACCATGACAGCGACACATGATGTATATAAACAGCAACCATTGCCTTGGTGACCAGACTTGAATATTAAATCTTGAAGACTGGGTGTTTTTAGAAGTGAAATCTTTATGTATCCAGTAAAATATTGACACAAGATGTACACAGCAAACATCTGGGAGCAACCATTGCCTTGGTGACCAGACTTGAATATTATATCTTGAAGACTGGGTGTTTTTAGAAGTGAAATCTTTATGTATCCAGTAAAATATGGACACAAGATGTACACAGCAACTTACTATGGCCTTGGTGACCAGAGTTCAAATAATTCTTATACATTGAAGACCAGATGTCATTGCTTTGTAATACATAAAGTAATAGTGTACAGACGAGAATGGCTTCCTCAAGAAGCTCACAGATTCAAAAAATACATTTATATAACACTGTAGTTGAGACATCTTCTTCATATTCAGTTAAGTAAAGTACTTTGAAGCAAGACGTGATCCACAGGAATAATCCATTTAAGCATTGTATATGGTTTACATGACGACAATCATCTCAATGTATCAGTGCATGGTAATTTATTACACCACTGATAAATGTAAAGCTGTAACATGGACCACTCATCTTTCAAGAAAACTCTCAGTCTGGTTTGCTTGAGCATAATGTTTTCCCATTTCAAATCATGTTGTAGACTCTTTCTGAGATAAAGAGCATGGTGGTCTAGCATTGGTACAAATGTCTTTTGTCCATGTTGGTGTTGTTTGTACCCAAGCTAGACCACAATGCATCCTGTTCATTGAACTCAGAAAAACCCTATTCCCTTATATCCATATTCATGTCTTCTTGTGCACAACTGTTAAACAAAGAAATGGTCCTCAAGGGAGCGAACAACATGGTCTGAAATGGGAAACATTATACCTAAGTTCACAGTGTAACTTACAGGAATAAGTTTATAAAATAATCTGATGTTGTCACATTACCTGAAAAGTTCATACTACAGAAGTAATGACAAAATGAACCACCTAAAATTCAATCCACTGTACATGTGCTCAGTTAACGAAGTAGTTTTATTTAATATGTACTGGTAATAATATTTACTAGATTATTGGACAGCATATTGTATAAAATTATAATACAAATGCTAATGATAAATACCAAAGAAAGAAAAAAAGGTTTTTTTGAACAGACGTTAGAAATTTAGCTTTTATCACAAAAATAAACCCATGAAACAAAGTGTAACTAATAAAGTGTAATAGTCAAATGACAACAAAAGAACACAATGGTATTAGAGTGTACCAAAGTGTATTAGACTAAAGTGTATCACAGGGTTTATGAAAACCACTCTAATTGAAAAAAATAGTAAGGATAATAAAGGGTGGTAGACACTGTTTTCCTTTTTTGGGGGGGTTCTATTTTGACTGTTAGTTACAGTACTAATAATAATACAACTGTTTCGTCAATTAAGATCACTTTAGTAGAAAAAAAGATAGATAATAAGTTAATAAAGTTAAGAAATTATATTCAAACAAAAAGATAATATATATATATATATGAAATACAAGTATGGCCATTTCCATGTAGCAACTCTTAAGGCGCTAGGCAGGCTACGAACAAAACTAGTCTCCTACACACCCACTAACAGTGTCGTGTCAGTCAATCCTCTCGTGACAACACTAATAATGGCTGTGAAGGAGACTACAGTAAGTCAACCCATGATGATTCAGGGTTCTTTCATCCCAGTACTCAACCTTAGTGGTACTTCACTAGTCATATATCTAACAATAATTTTATTACATATTACAGTACCTCTGGTGTAGTAAAACTAAGTTAAGAACCACTATCCAATGGACCATATCTTTGGTAGTAAAAAATCATTCAAGAAGTGGCCAGTGAGAGGTGTAATATGCATTGAACTCAAGAATAATATTATCATTATATTATTAATATTAGTAGTGTCATTTCAATACTGTAAATATTGTTTAATAGAAAATTAGAATTAATCAATTTGGGCATAAGGTTGTTTTTTCCATTTCAGACAAAGTCATTCCCTTTAAAAGTATATTAAACTCTCGAACATTACAAGCGCTACTGTAGAACAAAGAAATAATACTCAAGAAAATGGCCTGTGATGTGAAATGGAAAAGGAACCTGATGCTCAAGTTTATTTGTTAGACATTTCTTTGTATATCAAGTTTTATAGCAAATAAAAGAGAACAGAAACAGCATTAATCTTGGCAATTAATTTCGTTTAATTTATCTTATAGTTCTTGCATAAATTATACCATTTACCCAGTTTCCTTTCAGCAATGAAAATAATTTTTCACATGCCCACTTTATATTTAGTTCTTTATAGGAATGAGATGGCTGCATCAACTTTTTTAGCCAAAATGATTTTCTGTTATTTATAGACATCTTTTTATATTTGAATTATATTTCAAATCATAAACATAAGTTGTTCCCTTTAATATTATTCCTATCTTTTTTATTATAAGGACGTCTTGAGTGATTCCAAAAATAATGTTATGGGCTAACGAAAACTTGCCCAAAATATGAAATTTTATACCAACAAATTTTGTTTTCTGTAATATTTTTTTTAATCACTCTTTGAAAGTGTGTACTTCAAATAGATTTATATCGATAGAGAAAGTACATATTATACACAATATTAAAATGGCCTTAAATACACACCTTACTGTAGTTCATGCAAACACAGGGAGACCAGAGTCTTGAATAATGCTTCTTTGGATTTTTCTAACTTTTTAATCCATATTTTCTGTGGTTTATACTGATTACTTTTTGCTCTAATTCCTTTATTTTTGGAGTTCTACCTTTTGCTTTTACGTTTTTGTCGGATTGTCTTTCCTTCTCCTCCAAATGCTTCAAATTGTTCAGTATTTTCTGTTGGCTAAAAATATATAAAGAATTATAATCATGATAATTTAATAATCATTTTGAAGTTTCCTTCCTTCCATCTTCTCGGAGGCACTTGGGATCCCTGTGTCCCTGTCCTCAGTCAAACACCACAGGTAGCCCACCAAAGGAACTGACAAGAATGACACCCTCAGGATGCAAATTATCTATATTGTCTTTATGTAAGTTGCTACTCACTGATCAATACAACAAGGAAATAATATATTGCTGTCAATCAAACCATAAGTCCTTTCCTGAGTTTGTTTCACTGACTACAGAACAAACGCTTCAAGTCAGGCTGGAGTTTTTTAATCCATACATCTAATCTACTACATTTGTCTACTCCAGCCTCACCTTGAAGGACCCTTGAAGCTATTGTTTGGTGGTCTGTCACCTAAACGTAGGAAAGGTATATTGTTTGGTACTTGCATATTCTGATTGACGACAGTGTCCACATCACTCCATTGTTCATTAATGTTTATCTTACACATTGAGAGACAATGTTACAAATAATAATGTAATATTTAACATGTTGGTTGTACCTGGTTGTTGGTGGGTTTCATCAAATTCCTCTTAAAAGTTATCTTGCCTGGTTTGTAGTCATAATTAGGAACACCCCTAGAATATATGAAATGGCATAAAGAGATACACAAGGGATTTAACAATATTGCAGGCAAAGACATCATCTCGAGGCATTTTCAAGCAGTGTCAATAACACTTTCCACAGATGACGTCATGATGATGCATTATGGGATTGAAATACAGACAAGCCAAGCCCAGAACACATGCTAAAATGATGCAACAATGTTTTGTTGTCTTGTTTCTAATTTGTGAAAAAACTCCGATCTTTTTTAAACTACTATTAATGTTCTTTTACTTGTAGCCGAAACTTTTTTACAAAATTTGTCCACACTTCAATCCCACAAGGCTTTGCGATATCTATTTTTAGTAACTGTGGAAAGTGCTATCAGCTATTCTGCCTGAAAATGAATCTTTTTCTGTACTTTTCAAAGGGCTTGCACATCACAAAACTGGTCTTTTGAATCCTGGTTCCACAAACCAAGAACATACAGTATATTTCTGTGCAGTAAGGACTGACCTTTTTATGATGACAGGTTTTAGAGGTATAGAGTCATTTGCTGAATTATTCTTTTTTCTTTTGCCATCCAAGCGATTACCTTCTCCAGGAAATGCCTTAAACATATGAAGTTTTAATCAATAGACCTTTTATGTGTGGGCGTAATGTTTTGCCATTTCAAACAGAATGTCATTCTATTGTGAATACTATTCTCTGTTTGAGTTGTATCCATATTCAAGCATCTTCTCATGTGGGACTATTAAATAACTAGATAATGACACATGGTCTGAAATGGGAAAACACTATACCGAAGGTAAAAAAAAGACCTATTAACCTTTAAAAACACACAATAAGGTGACCTACTGTATGTCAGCTAATCTTTGAATAACTTACAATAATTGACAGCTCGGACCCTCCCTCTAATGTACTGCATGTTGATTCTAGCATGATGACAAGAGGGCACTCCGCTTACCAATGTGACATACTGTAGATCAATTCACAAACTCAGCCCAGACTGTATGAGTAGAGCTGCTTCAGGGTCATTATAGATATTATGGTCTGCATGGTTTTCTTGGGTAATAAATATTTATTTATTGTTTTCTTGGGGAAAATCTCTGACAGTAAAAAGCTATTCAGTTACAACCAGACCACCCCTACTGCTGGCTACGACATTGTGCTTGTTGAATTTTCCCCAAGAAAGTTAGTAAAATGTTATATAACAAAATTTGTTTTAATACTTGGAGAGTATAATCTAGACTTACTGGTTTGGCAACTTGTGTTACTGAGTGTGGGTAGTCTGCTTGCTGTTTACAAAAACGTTTTCATTATTTAGTGGCGTAAGAGTAATACTATTTATTTTAGGGAAGCAAGGAGATATCAAAAAAGAAATGGCTAGTAGAAAAGGACAGAAGAATATAATCTTATCCTTTCTCTACTATGGTCATGATCCCTGGACTTGTCAACGTAATAGTAATTATGTGAATTGAGCTGGTTGGAGGAATTTTCTCTCTTCTCCTACTTTCTCCCTCCATACATATGCTTACCTCTTCCATCGGTGTTTGCGATGTTCCCTGTTTACCTGGTTCAACATACCCAACAGGAGCAGCAAATTCTACCTAACAAAATCAAGTTACTGAAAAATTATTACCACCATAAAGCCAGCTCTATAAAGACTTTGCCGTTGTAGACCAGGGCCTGCATGATCTAGGAATGGGAGGCTCAGGGGAAAGCCTTTGTCTAGTAGACAAAGATATAAAGGCTGTCTGTTGTTGTTTGATATTGGCAATAGTCCCCTTCACAGTTCCCTGTGCCATCTTGAAAAGTGGTGCCTTTGCATCAAAGTGGGACACAAGTTGACCTTGGAACAATAGAGATATGTGAATATTTTTATTGTCCAAGATGTTGCCATTTGTTTCACTTTGATGTATAGGCTGGGCTACTTTACCTTTCAAGATGGACTGCAAAGTGAGATGTAATGTGAAGGGGACTATTGGAACCCCTCCCCCAACCCCTTGCCAATATCCCCAACCCTGTAGACACTTGTTTACATCAGACTATACCTGCATGTCGCACTCAATGATAGATACTGCTCCACCTGGTTTGGTTTCCATGACTAAAAACTCATAAACCTGTTCATGATGGGAGAAAAAATATGTTTTATTTTAAAATTACAGTTTAAAGTATGTTCATAAAGCAACCTTGGGCATAATATTTTCCCATTTCAGACCACATGTTATCCCAAGGATATAATTTCTTTGTTTAACGGTTATGCATGAGAAGACTCATGAATATGGATACAACACAAATGCATCTTATTCTCAAGACCACGTGTCATTCCCTAGAGTATCATTGCTTTGTTTAACGGTTGTACATGAGAAGACACATGAATATGAATACAACGCAAACAAAGAATCTTAGTCTCTGTAATGAAAAAAAACTTAGACCCAAGCTGAAACTACTAATGCCGTAGTTTCAACAGTTTCATTCTTACCTTGTCATTGTATTTAATGGCTATGATATCACCAGTTGTCAAACAAGCAAAAGATCGAAGAGCATTCTCTAGACTACAAAATGCAGTTAAAGAATAAAGTCAATTTGTGACCTCTTATATCAGACAGCAGGAGTTACAGTCAAAGCTCTCTTTGTAACCACAGTATAAACTTAGTACCATAGTTGGTAAACAAACAAACAAACACACAAACAAACAAATAAATAAATAAATAAATGAATAAATGGGATATAGCAGTGGCTCCTCTACAGAGAAGCAATTCATCCAGTGTAATTCCAAAATCTTATGGAATTTAGAAGTAGATTTTTGTGGAAGGAGGAAAAACCAGGGAGCCTGGAAAAACCCTTAAAGCACAAGAGAGAACCAACAAACAACTCTACCAACATACAACACTAAGCTCTGCGGGGCTCAAACTTAGGGGTCTCCTTGGTGAGGGGCGAGCGTTCTCACTGCTATGCCACCCGTGCTTCCCAGTTGGGAAAGGTATCACTGTTGGTAAGTGGTCAATACCATAATGATTGTAATATGTCAGTAAATGGTTGGACAAGCATTTACTGACACCTTATATTTTTATACCATGTGGGTTGATTTTATTAACCCAGTTATCTAACAATATCAAGGATACACTGCTTTAGGGTTGGTAATATCGAGAAAGTCACAGGATTGTGGTTGAAACTTTGCAAAAGAAGCAACAGGAAGAGATGCACTTTCTACTTCTAGAAAAGCTCCTTCTTCTAATAACATATTTCTCATCATCTGTGGAGATAAAAATAGTTAGAAATCAGAACAAGTTGATAAATAGTCATTTTATTTTCATGGCGGCCAGGCTCCCACAAATAAATTTCATTTATCTCATGACTACACTGAACACAACTCTCTGTTGTTTTCTTCCTTTCCACGAGAGTTTTTCTCTGGGTTCTCTGGTTTTTCTCCCTCCATAAAAATCAATGTGTAAGTTGAGCATTGTTACTAGAGTCATTTTCGTATGAGTGGGAACCTTACGAACACGGTTTACAGTACGACTACAACTATGATACGGATTTGAGGAGTTCATCCAATCAGAAATCGAACTTACGACAATGAGGATTGCACAATACGGAAAAAGTACCGACTATTCATCCGTATTCGTCCAATCAGGAATCGCACTTACAATACGGTTAAAGTAAGATACGGCAGGTCGGCCTAGTTCATTCAATCAGAGATCATACTTACGATACAACACTACCTACGAAGAATGTGTCCCAATTATTGTTTTAGGGACACATCCAATCACAGAGAGGAAGTAAAAATTACAAAAAATCAGAATCAAGAATTATGATACGGTTACGATACAGCTGCGACACGGACAAAAAGTATCGTAGTTGTCTCTAACTCATACGAAAACAACTCTATAAAATAGTAAATGTAGTGGTTGTGAGTGTGAGTGAAAGCAGGCCAACATCAGCAAAAGCTGTCAAAATAATCAGCCTGTTCTAACAAATAGAAGATGATGATGATAATGATGATGATGATGGTGATGGTGATGATGATACTTATGATAATGGTATGGTGACGACGACGATGATAATGGTGATGATGATTATATATCTGCCAGTGACTGAAAGAAGAAGAAATGCTGTACTGAAGTGCTGTACTGACCCAGTAAGGTAGATATATTTTGCCTTCATCAGCAACAAATTCAAGGACTCCACAATGTGTTGTTCTGTTGATTTTTTTGTTTGTCAATTTGAACAGCATTGGATACACAATGTTAAGCCGAGCTGAAAGGACCAATATAAAATAACTATTGTAAACCTCACTATCTCATTGGTTGATGGCACACACATTGCATGAATACACAGCATGGATAATTATTAGCTATTCTAATTGATTAGTATTTTACTTTCTAACTACTTTACTGCTATATTCACAAACATGTGACCTCTATAACGGCGAGCTGCATGCTGAAATTTGATTTTTTGCTGCAATCAATCAATGATAATCAGTCAGTACCTTTTATATTTTTGACTGGTGACAGTGAAAAACCAAATTCCAACAAGTAACTTGCAACAGAGTTCACGTGTTTTTGAAAATTACAGTAGCTATTTGCTATACATCAGTTTCTCATTCAAAATTTATATGGATACGAGACTTACTGAGCTGATCCAAGGCAGATGGCGGCATGATGACTGGAATGGGACGAAACAACAGATAATTACAAAAATATTTATAATCATAACCATAATAAATGTAATTAGCGACAACAAGAAGCTTGAAAGACAGCATAAGCCTGACTTACTCTTCCCTCCTCTTTCCACGTCTTCTCTTTCGTTTCCAGGAAACATTACCACTGAATAGCAACGGAATTGAGTCTTAAAACCCCTTGGCATGGGTTCAAACATGTTGAACGAGAACTAGAAGAAAAAAAGGAATGTTAAATTTTTGAGTGACTCATCAAATATTTCAAGTCAAATCCCAAATTTGTTCAATGTTTTCCTCTTTGCTTAACCATTTTAAAAGCAATATTTAGTTAAATAAGACGCTTACCATATTAAAGATATTTTCTGTGGTTTCTTTTTTGAGGTCTTATGGTTTATTTTTAATGAATTTTAGAAATAAATCAATGAAATTTTGTAAAATCTATCTTCAACCTTCAAGCGGCCATGTTTTTCTTGGTAGCCACTCCTTCTACAAATCCTGATGATGGGGACCTGGATTCGAGCCTGACACAGGAAGCCAAAATGAGTGAATTTAATACCTTGTGCCATTCTCTTGAGTATTATTTCTAGCTTTAGTAGTGAAAAAGTTTGAAAAGATATCTTCAGATTTATTGAAAGACGTTTTAAAGTGCCATTACGACGAAAATCGTCCGAAGCTTAAATGGGCTGAAACTTCATTGGAATAATCTTTAGGTGCCTAGTAATCACTGGCTAAAGTTTCTCTTCTTTATTCCGATGGGAAGTATTTTATTTT
>OCZR010156404.1:2713-23189 GCA_900234385.1 Anemonia viridis | reverse complement strand
CAGATATCCAAAACAAATTAGAGCCTCTCCTTTCATCAAAAAAATGAAAATTTTGGAGCACCCTTAAAAAAAGAATTCTTTGGATTCCACCCCTTGGTATAGGATAAAAAATGAGAGCTTCCCCCCAAATGTTTAATGAACATTGCCTTAAACCCAAAAAAATTGATCGCCGTTTGCAGAAATAAGCACAGTTAAGATAATTTTAGTTAGTCTTGAAAGCTGATTATTTTTCTTTCTTTTTTTGTTATACAATATTACTGGCTATAAATAAACAATATGCTGATTGCAATTAGAACAAGTGTAAATATAGAAGAGGGAGGGAAATGGGAATCCATGGATATGAAAGTAGAGTCGCAAGTACATGTTTTGCGATGTATTCTGTATGATACGAATTTAACGTTCAGAAACTCCCATCCCAAGCTACAATGAGTGTCAGAAGATTATTTAATTCGGTTTAGTAGTAGACCTATTCAAATTATGAGATCTTGGATGCGAAACAAGACATGCATGAAAGAAACGGCTCAAATTTTATTTTCATTTTGTACTAAGTGTGATTTGTTGTGTGTATTTTTTTCCATCGCTTGTCCACCCTGTTTTATTAGTCTGTTGTGTGTCCACCCTGTATTGGTAGTGTGGTGGTGTTTCCACCCTGTTTTGGTAGTCTGGTGGTGTGTCCACCCTGTTTTTGTAGTCTGGTGGTGTGTCCACCCTGTTTTGGAAGTCTGGTCGTGTGTACATCCTGTTTTGGAAATATGGTTGTGTGTCCACCCTGTTTTTATAGTCTGTTGGTGTGTCCACCCTGTTTTGGTAGTCTGGTAGTATGTCCACCCTGTTTTGGTAGTCTGATCGTGTGTCCACCCTGTTTTCGTTGTCTGGTGGGGTGACCACCCTGTAAGCAAGGGTGCAGCATGCGTTCAAGTCGTTTCTTTGATGGCTTGCGGTTTTTGTGCAACTTGGTGGACTTAGTGTAGGTACTTGACATTAACGTGAACAGAGCAATGAAATGAATGACGATCATTACTGTTATTAGATTAAAGAATATTTAAATTTCAAGAAATACACAAGCAGAATATAGAGAAAAAATTTCTAGCGATTGGTTCAAAGGAAATTTCTTTCAGTTCAGCTATAAACAAAGCGAGCAGAAGCCAAATGTCGAGTAGTTGTAGGAGGGTCTCAATATGCGGTGTTTCCTATAATCAAAACCTACCCCACCAAAGTTGTCAGTTTTTGGAACAAATGAACCCCCCACTTTTGAGAGTTATTGAATAATGTAAACCGCTAAAGACACTGCTTCCCCTGCAACTCAATAATCAATCTGTCCCTAACGAATGAAATTTAGCAGACACTTCGGATTTAGAATTCGAACTTCTCTTGTTTTCAAGCCACAATAAAATACAAATGCACCGATTTTCAAAATTGCGTACGTACGCGACCTAGACGGCTCAAGACGCGAAGCTCAGGCTTCCGTCAATCAAAGTAACGACTTTCCGAGCTTATTCCGATCAAGGGCCATAATGCAAAGATCAACGGCCTTATTATATGAACTTGAATTCGCTGAAATATTATGATATGGAAGAATTCTCCATACATTGGAGAAAAAAAACCTCGCTGAATAATTTGTAATTTTGAAAACAGCGTATAAAAGCAAACTAAAATACTTATTCAGCTGTTTCTTCTTATGCACATTTAGAAGTACAATCAAAATATCTTGTTCATTTCAGGCGTGAGAATGTTTGTCTGTGATTGGTTGAGCGGCAATTTCTTTTAAACTGGGACCATGCTAAATTTCTTTGAAGGAAGCCTAAACCCAGAGTGTTGCGCCCTTTAGGTCGCGTAATTTTGAAAAAAGGTATAACACAAAAACAGATTTACTTGAACCCCGAAACTATGGGAAATTACAAAACTACGGTTAACTTTGTTATTGCGGCTAACAGTCAATTTTTGCCCTTTATTACGGCATGCGACTTAATTTTAGCCATGTATTACGGCTAACGGTTAACCCCATTGAGACTCTCTTGTAGCCGGAGAGACAAATTCAGCTAATCATCACGAGTTAGTTGTTCCTAAACTGCCAAGCCATTCTTGATATAATAAAATCTTCAGATCAGTAATTCACGATTATTTGAGAGAACATAGCAGTGGAATTCTTCAAGCTACAGGAGGCAGTGATATCCAAAGAACATGGTCTGATCAATGGCGACGCGTTAGGGGCAAGATGTTCTTCTAAAAAAATAACTTGAAAGACATATTATATTTGTCTCTTTTATCTCTTTGTCTTTGTCCACTAATTTCTTTTTAAAGAAAAAATACTTTTTAAATTCTGTTTTTCCGTTATTAGCAATTGGTATGAGGAAAAAGAAAACATATCTTAGGGAACTGTAAACTATCAACTTTCGCCAAGTTTGCGCACAGTTTTCAAAGGAGAATCGCTTCTTGATTCGCTGTTTAGCTGTCATTCACCGATCGATAGTTGTAAACAAGTCAACATTAAAATTGCTTTCTACTTGAGATGTAAAATTATCTCTTGCCATTTTGTACCTCAAATCATCATTAAAAGTTAAAAGGCTCTTACAATATTTTTTCGATAAACTTTGATTTCTTGGAGAAAGATCGGAAAAAGGTCGGCCGTGAAGATTGATATGATGAACGCCTTTCACTTCGCATTTTCTATAAAAAATTGTTTAGTGAACTATAAACAAACAATCGCACAACCTTCTCGTGCAATTCACAAGTCACTCGTAATGTTTTGAAAGTTCTTTAATTGCACTCGCCTAAAGGCTCGTGCAATTACAAGAACTTTCAAAACATTACTCGTGTCTACTATTAATTTCTAAATTGTACTGGAGGTCGTGCGATTTCCTATACAAATTATCATTATTAAAAAAATATTATTTATAACACATTTGTTTCATTTACGTATATTTATTTTATAAATTTGAAAAAAATGAATAAACGTGGTCCCACAAACAAAGAAACACTACATATATATAATATTATATTGAGAATAATGTGGACCGCGTAGCACATATGAAATACATAGAGTGGATAAAAGATAAGATGCTTAAAGAACGAGGTTATTCCGGGTGAAAACCGGAAAAACTTGGAAAAACCGAAAAACTTGGAAAAACCGAAAACCCTTGGAATAAAATTCGGAAAAATTAATTTCCGACCTCGCTGGGATTCGAACCCACGACCTTTTTTTCGCCCGGAATAACCTTTGATTCACTCTAACCAAATACAATCCAATCCACCCAATCAATCCAAGAAAATATTATTCTTATTACTTTTATTATCATTATTCAATTATGCGCTAGTATAGTTTCCGAGCTTTTAAGCAAACGAGGTCATTAAATTACTGTGTTTTTTAGTTTTTGTTGCTTGTTTATTAATTTGTTTTTGATTTGCTGTTGCTGTTTGTTTGTTTTTTCGTTTGTTGGTGGCTTGGTTAGTGTATTAGTTGGCTTTTTTTTTACACTCGCTAAAACGACATATTTACGTTAACTATCCTTCATTTTTATAAATGTAACGAGATTAAATTAATAAAGAAAACAGATATAAACGAACAAAGCGTGGTCTTTTCCATAACACATTATCCTCAGAATAAAGAGGTGTATACACCTTTCTCATAATGGCCGCCAAACGCGGTTTGGACTGGGGACAAGTGCATGTAAGCGAGGTCAAAAAGGCCTCATTAATTAACAAAGTCTTCTCTGTAGGATCTTTTGTGTCAAAGTCATTCAAATCACTTAAAGAAAACTTGAAAAGTGACGTCAATGATTTTGACACAATAGATCTGACGTTTCTTACTAATGAGGCCTTTCTGACCTCACTGACATTCACTCGTCCCCAGTCCGAACCGTGTTTGGCGGCCATTACGAGAAAGGTCTATCTACTCCCACATTAAGCTATTCAAAGTCATTTGAATATGATAATGTGCCCTAGGGATTATAATATGCAGATGAGGATGTATATATAAAGGGATGCGTACTCCCAGTGTGCCTCTTCATTCAAATTGACGGAAAGAGTACAGTTGTCAACCCACCCACCTCACCCACGTGCAAGCGGGATCGAAATATACAGGTATACACAGAAAAGATAGTACACATGTTCTACTATGGGCTACTTTGAACTTGTCCAGGCCAGAGTGCATATCTCCATACCTCATTAATATCAATGCATAGGGTAGAATATTATACTGCTGTATTACAACAGGTAGATGATCTATTAATTTAAAGACATTCAAAACGATTTCATTAGCGGGAGCGATTTTGATGTCTTAGTGGGCATTAAACTATATTGATGAATCACTCACTTGGAACCTATGCAGTAAATCAAAGGGTTTACATCATAAGTCCCACGTTACCAAATGTAACATTGCATGGCTTGTCATCTCACTGAGGTTCATGTATATACACCTAATTCAAGAAAACGTTGTCGTAACTGAAAGCCTCAAGCAACAAGCCAAGACCTCAAAGACAAACGGAAAAGCATTATGACGGTTTCTGTTTGTGAGGTTTAGGACCCGTAAAGAAACATTTAAAGTGAGCCACCCATGCTTTGAGCGATTTCTGAAGTCGAGTAATGAAAAATTCTTCGTGGATAAGATGTGATTAAAAATACCGACGTTCTCTGCGATCTTGGTCTTTTGCTTGAGGCTTTTTCTTGCGACAACGTTTTTTGAAATAGTTGCTTATAACAGTAATAGTTGTGTACCAAACAACGTGGAAACAAAGTCAGATTTTCGTTTATAGAGTGCACGCCATAAATCCGTGAAGCAACTATTTAGTGCCTAATAGTATCTAATAGTTAGCAACTATTGATTTATCTACAGGCTAATAATTCACTGAGGCATAAAGAACCACAACGACACGAAAGAATGATGGTGTTATAAATAATGGTTTTATTGTTAATCATGTGTGAAATGGCCTAATTATCACCTTTCGTGTGCACATTCCCTACAATTCTACGCGTGTTAAAAAGTGTTCTGCTCCAGTGATATCGACTAATTTGTAGAAACTAGTGCAATTTGACAATACATAATAAAAATTATTTCACGGATTTATAGCGTGTTTTTTATTTATCTATTTATTTATTCATGTTTTTTTTTGAAGGTCCCTAGATAAGTGTCCATAAAAACTATTTAGCCTTTTTTACCATTTACAACCAATTTCAGTGTTACGTGCATAGGCGGCTTTCATTCGATACGTTCATTCGACAGTTTGAGTCGACATGCTTCGTAACCAGGCAGCAACTTCGTTTCGGAAGAACTGGGGAATCCTTAACTTATGTATCGGAAAATCTCCAAAAATTTGAAAGAGAAATACTTATATACACTAAAACATCACTAAAACTACATTGAAAGCCAATGTAGTGGACATGGTCAGACTGTCGAATGAAAGCACTAAAAAGCCACCTATGCACGTAACACTGAAATCGGTTGTAAAGATTTCCATAGAAACGCAAAACATTTACCAAGCAACGGGTGTGCGGTATCATCATATGGTACATTAATAATTTTTTTTGGCAAAGAACACTTTAAATAATCAATTGAAATGTCGAAAATAAAGATTGTCATCTGCATACTAAATGACCGCTAACGGCAAAGCTTCACAAAGCCAAAACCGAAGTGATTATCTTTGAAATCATAGAGCTAGTGAGTGTTTGTATTTATCGGTATCCATGGAGTATCTTTAGAGCTTTGATTCTGGAAGGTAATGAAGTCATTCTGTTAACAATAATGATATATAGTAAGTGTTTTGTTCAAGATATTCATTCGAATTTACCAGCATCATAGGAGAGATCTCAAGAACCTGTTACCATTTCATTTGGTCTAGGCTCAGGATAATTTTTTGGGAAATTATTACTTCTACAAAAGGTAGGTCAGCTAAATATTGTTCTATATATTTTTTTACTTTTTTTCTGTCAGGCCAATGCGAGCAAAATGTTTTCTGATAATAACTGTATAACACAACACTCTCAATATTTATGCACTTTAAAATTTGGCGAAGAAAAAAAAAGAATTAAAGAAACCACATCTTCAAATTTACAATTTATTTCAATACACCTTTTTGACTTCTTGTAAGTTCAAAACTATAGTTGAGAACAATACAAATATTGTATGTAATTTGAACATCTTTAAAATTTGTACAAAGTATATTCAGTTGTACTTCATTATTGGAATTAGCAACGCTTTGGAATTGTTGAAATTATAATCTGACTGAAAGTTTCAACGACAAAGAAATACACGTGTCTTTTGTTCCAATAGACCTTATTCGGTTGGGCGTAAAGTTTTCAAAATACAGACCTCTTGGGAATACGATTCTTTCTTTGAAGTTTATCCATATTAATGTATCTTCTCGAGCGTTCCCATTAAACAAAGAAAAAGTCCCAAAGGAATGACATGTGACCTGCATTGGGAAAACAAATACGCCCAAGCGAATAAGCTCTATTCTAAAGACTCAAATTCCGTACAATCTCTGCTAATCTCTTGACCTATTGTTGTACGAGATCGAAACTAAAAAGGTTTATGTCGCCATTTTCGAAATCTCGTGCTGTTTGAACAAGATGTGCGAATTATTTTGAAATCCTGTAATTTTCTGATTCAGCGTTTCACACGATGCAATGCCACATATGATTACCAATAATACTGTTATTATTTATAAACAACAAAAACACAAAAGAATTAATGTATTTAATGTACCATGATCCAATATTACCAATTCACAGACAATCGAAACGTTTAACTTATGTAGAAAAAAATCGCTTACTCGGTGCAATGACTCGACCACGTGAATTTCTTGAATTGCTACACTGTTTCCCCATTTTGTTTTGTTTTGTTTTGTCATTCCGTCCGTCCGTCCATTCATTTTGCTTTTTTTCTATTTACTCTCTTGTATTGCTTCTTGTTTTTGTTATGTTTGATTGTTTATTGTTACTGTTGCAGTTCTTATTTTTTATTCTCTCTCTCTGTTTTCTACATATATAATTACTTATATCGACCAATATGAAGGCGAAATCTTTTCGATGTATTTTCGAGGATGGTTGTAATTCTAGGTCTGGGAGGTGATAACGCTTTGAAACTCACAGATTATTACCCTTCTCAAAAATAATTGTAGTTTTATTTAATAATCATGATTTTTCGACTTTTTTTCTGTTTATTCCAAACTCAGTCTACAACTATTTTGGGGCTTATTTTATTTTTAGACATCCATTTAAAGATGCTCTTTGCATGCTACGACCACTATAATTCTCTTATATTCTTTCTTTCAATTCGTTTTTGCCCTTCTTTTCCGTGGCGCCTTCTCTTCTACTGTATTTTCAACCAGTCTATTGACTGAAACTTGTACTGACGTGTTGGATGCTGCTACTTCGATCTTAACTCCGTTGCTACCAATGATACTTGGTTGTCTTGGCCAGTTTTTTTCTCCCAAACGATTCATGTGTATATTTTGCAAAATATTTTCTGAAGTATTTCGGCGATTTGTAGGAAAGGCCGGGCTAATTGTATCATGGCTTGTTTCCCAATATTACTGATATCCACTTACGTGTACTCACTAATAGTTAACCACACATCATTCATCAAACACGTGTAATAATTCCGATCCTTACTAGGATAGAGAATCGTTTCAGTATCAAGCAATCAATCACGCCCTTGCCAAAGGCAAAGCTTCGCTATGACAACAGTGCTGTTTGAGTTATATACTTGAGTGATGCGACATTCAAAGATCAACTTGAGAGGGTCTTAACAGCATACAAATGCACCGATACCTGTTTCAGCTGTGGAGAATGGAACCAGCCCAGCGGAGATCATCGTTCCTTGCACATTTATATATTGAATGCTTTTTTGCTGCTACCCATTTTTTATCAAAATGCCTACGGCGTTTACAACCATTTTCGTTGAAGTAGACCCTCGAAGTTTGAAGTTTCGATCTTTCGCCGACTAGCATTTCAACGACTGTCAATCAAAGAACTGAATATAAAAATAAACAATAAATTCTTTCCTTGATAGAAATTTTAGACTGAATTATTAATTTCACAATATTAGAAGAACAATATCTTCAGTTTAGTTTAAAATCTCTCTCAAAATAAGAATCGCTTTCAATTTTAGTTATTTGATTCGCGGTCGGCGAAATGCTAGTCGGCGAACGAGACTTTAAGCTTCGAGGGTCGCACCTCAACGATAATGTTTGTAAAACATCAAATATTAAAGTAGTTACATCCATTTATCGATTCTTCGAGATCAAAAAGAAATGACTAAAAGTCCAGACATTAAATCTTAATATGAAGTTGATATCAGGTTTACCCCGGTTACTTGAGAACGTTCTTGGCTATGTTCGCGCGCATCTTGTTTGCGTCAATGTCGTTATTTTCAATGTTTTGATAGGCAAAATATCAATTAAACCCTTAAACAAAGTCAGGAAACCCACTCTTTAATTTCGTTTTTTTGGACTTGAAGTTCCTTACTTGAAGTTCCATATAATACCTTAAAAAACATTTTATTTTGACGATGGTATCAAATGGAAATCATATATTTTAAGCATATCACATAGAATTTGAACAGAATTTCACATAACGTGAAGGCTACAAGTATATCTTATAGCCCAAAATCATTTTATATTTCTAACTTTTAACATAAGGACAATTGGGTCATTTTCTAGGGTTATAAAAACGAATCAGTACAAATGAAATCATTTTCAATCTGCCATTGAAATCTACAAACGACCACACAGCTTCAACAGAGAAGATAGCTACACACTAAGTACCACCTAGACAAGACTCATAAAAGACATTGGAAACTCTCCTATCCATCACCATGACGACAGAGATCACTAGAAATATAGACTGGCGTTCATACTTATACTTGCCCGCTTCCTATTTTTTCATCATTCTGATGAAGTCTACCACAGTGTAGCCGAAACGTCAATTTCTTTGAAACATCGTTCACATGCGTTGAAATCCGTAAAGTTTCTATTTTAATTTTAAATGTATAGGTTGTTTAAACTCGACAGTTTTCAGGTTAAACTTTGTGTTGTTGAGGCGTTTGTTCCCGTTAACTGAAATGTTAACTGAAATGAAAGGTAAACTTCCATGCAATATGACGGCTAAACGAAGTCAGGGACTCCCCATTTCGTATATGTTTCTTTTACTTTTTAATTAGTATATGGTGTTCTTTCATCATGGAAGTTTTCAATAAAATATGACGAATCTTTTGCCCATGAATGTCATTAAGTCGCCTTTTAAGAATCACCTAAGTTGCTGTATATCGCTTAACAAATATTTCTCATTAAGACTGTCCAATGACTAAATAGAGATGCAGGAAATGTCACCTCATTAAATCGAAACGTTCCGGTATTACTCTTTTTCCCCATTCTTTTAGACCTCTCCAAATCTTAATTTACTTTCAATCTATATTCACTAGACTGCACTGCAAATTCCTCATGTACATTTCGTATATCTCTTTGACCTCCTTTTAAACCTGTTTATGCATGCATGCTCATTTGAATCTTCTACAAAAAGAAGAGACCTTACATCTCAAAGTCACCGACTAAAAGTTCAAAGTGAAGTTTATGTTGCAAAGTCCTTTGAATGGGCAGAGGTGTAGTTTGATTTCAAGCTCAGTGTACGTATTTTGACATTGTTAACGTTTCCTATATAGCTAGCTTATGTGTGTGTGGTGGAGGTGCGGCGGGGTGGGGTGGCGGTAGATCTTACCTATTTCCCAGACTCCGATTGAAAGTTACTAAGTAAAATGGAAGATTTTGTTAATGTAGAACTTTTAAAATGGTTCAACGTAAAGAAATAGATTATTTTGCAAATCGTTTCCCTCTACAGTACGAGCTAAAACTATGTCAGCGTGTGGATGCACAACGCTACAAAATACGAAAAATCTTATAATCTACGTTTGTGTATAATAAGAAATTAATAAAATACTTCCTCTATAAATTGAAGCTGGTGTAATAGCTTTCAGCTTGATTGCGTAACCTCGCCTTTTTGGTCGTTCTTCATGCTTAACTTGGCTTCAATATATTCAATTCATCCATAATCTTGCTATTTTTTTGACAAAACGGACCAAATGTGAGCTTGTCTTCTATTTTCTTATAAAATTGGAGTGATGACGTCACCAAGTCAAGTGAAAATTATCCATTTCACTTTTTTATGTAAGTAAGAAAAAAATCCTCTCAGAATTTATTAAAAATCTTTTCCATGGCAACCGTTTCTGATAAATAGATAGAACAGTATGTCATTGAACAGAATCCGTAAAGATATCGAATACATGTTATTGTTATAGTAAAAAATGAAAAAAAAAATTCATAAAATGCCCCTGTTCAATAGATTATAACAGGAATCATGATGACAAACGTCTCCTACGTAATTTTATAAAGAAAAGGAACTGTTTATATTTGCTTTGGAATAACGAATGTAATGAAAATGCCTGGGAATAAGTCTCATTATACACCATTTTGGTGTTGCTAAATTGTTTTGTAGCTTTCAAGGTTTTAGAGAACTATCTCTAAACCGTCAAATATCTTATTTCAATAGGTTTTCATGGAGCTTTTTCAAATTTTTAAAGACTTTTTCCAAATATTAAGTTGTTTTCTCCGGGATCGAAAAACATAAAGATCACACTACCCCGGTCAGCCTGATATACAACAGCCAAAAGATAGTAAAGCGATGCAGCCAAGAACAGCAATGGTCCTTCACTTGATGATGCTCCGATCAGATTAACACTTCCCTTTACGGATCAGAAATCATGAGATGTAGTGCAAAAGCAACTGCGTGGCAACAGTGCGAACGTTCGTGTGGAAATTGAGCTGAATTTTACGAGCAGAAGTTAGAATGTCGTTCTCAGGACCATCCAAAGGCGACCCCCCAAAATACAACAGAATATTTGGTCTATATTAATATATTATATATTATGTCGGATAACGTGCCGATCAAACTCAAGAATTAAAGAGAACCAGAGAATGATGTTCCGTAGTAGCGCAGTATGAACCTTGTCAGCAAAACTTCAGGAACTTACATGACAATATCAGAGGCAAAGTTTTGTCAAGAGAAATTCTTATAACATATAAAATACAATACATAAAAGAATTATAGCAAACATATTTGAATAAGTAAATGGATTGGTGATTGCAAAACTATTCATCTATTAATACGTTTTAGTTGTATTCATTATTCCAAAGCATACACACCTGTTGATAATGGAAAATAGGCCACCTGAGACCGATAGGAATTGTGGGAGCTTATCAAATTACAAATGCATTGTTGTAATAGTCCCTGTTGTAATTATATAATAATTACTTTTGACATACTAATTAAGTATTCGTAATTCAGTACCATTCAGGTGTGACCATGACAATGCATTTATAATTTTATAAACTCCTACAATTCCTATCGGTCTCAGATCGACCATTTCTCATTATCAAGATATAGGTGTATATAAACAGTTTATTATCCACATAATATACATCCTTGAGAAATATACCAGAGAGAGATAAACTTTTATACTAAGTAAGATTTTCTTTTTATTGTTCATACTTTTCTAGCTGCTGAAATTCTCCCTGAGATCGTTAACCGGAAATACTATATCCCTATTATATCGTTTCAGTGTATACATTTAAGATCCGTGTCGCCATTTAGTTGAAAAACATGCGAATAAAGGTAAGGCAATCAATACAAACCATTAAAACTCTTGAGCTGCTTCTTGAAGTTTTAATATTCTTTGATAACTTTAGGTAGTGTTCGTCATTCATCTCATCGCCCTGTTCACGATATTGTCGAGTATTCATGCCACCAAGTTGCGCAGAAACCGCAAGCTATTAAAGAAAAGACTTGAACACATACTGCACCCTTGTGTTACGGCTCCAAAAGACACCGTTGTCCACTCGTTGAATGGCGACATCATGTGTCTAAGGAAAACCGAAGAGGAACTGGAGAAGCAGCTAGAAAGCAATGGAGGGTACAATCGACGTTACGCTGCTGCAAGTTTAGTTGAAGCTAGGAGGAACTTCAAAAATATGTTCAATGTTTATGGAAAAGATTATGAAAACACAACCGGTTGGCAAGAATGGCGATTCTCTAGTGTAAGGGATGTATCCCCTAAAGAGTATTCGAGAAATAATCCAGTGCTTAAGAAAGCCAGTTTCTTTGAAAAAGATGAAGGGAAAGATAGAATGTTCAAAAAAGATCGCGGTGAAGGCAGGCAACGAAGATCAAATGATGACTCTAACATAACAAAACGAGAGGATAATGGGACGAATATTCAATGTCTTCCAGGAGGCCGAAAAACTGAAAAAGGTACCCTTTACTTCTACCAGCTATTAAGAATGATTTTAGGAATTTCATCCATGTAACTTGCAGATACCACTAGACTAGACTAGACTAGACTAGACTAGACTACACTAGACTAGACTAGACTAGACTAGACTAGACTAGACTAGACTAGACTAGACTAGACTAGACTAGACTAGACTAGATTGGAATCTCATCTCATCTCGTTTCAATTTTATAATAGGTATTCATTTATGTCCCGCTTGCCAAAGATGTACTGAGCTCCCAGAATTCTTTTTCCCTCGGTATATCAATGAACTGACGTGTGACGACTCAAAAAGTGGCTATTCGTCTCAAGTAGGATGTTATTTATCACAAAACTTCCAGATTGGGAGTTGTCATCAGATCAAGATGACTATTGATCTTCTGGTGCACAAGAATGGAAAGTTTGCGGTTGTGTTTAAGAACGAAACTCTCACAAAATTCCAACAAGTGTATGAGCCTTATACCCATGAAATTAGTACCTGCTGCGAGTGTATGGTGTTTTCGAGTAAGTATTTGTCAGGATGTTTTAGTTTTGATGGCCACAATTCCCTTTCGTATATTCATGAGCCACCATTAAAGATAGCAGCGCCTGGCTAGCACGGCTAGCTATCAAGATGTCGCAGGAAACTATGAAAGGGGCCACTAGCACAGTGATGATAATAGACCTGAAGCATCATGACGCTTCACACCTCTAATACCACAATCCTTTTCAACCTTTCTTTTGATACTCAAATGCCAAAACTCCTGCGAGAATTTAAAGACAATAGTAGAAATTAAGAAAACAAAGGAAGCTACCGAAATTAACGTCATCATGCAACGGGTCTATTACCCATCTATTTGGCTAAGACAGTTCAGCATCGTGAGAATTAATAATATGTAATGCCCTGTCTGATTTACCAATGTGTATTTGGGGGTGTAAAGATCATATCAAAATGATCAGTTGTAAGGGAATGGCTCTACGTTTATTCAACATGATTACAACATCTCATACGACTTATCTAACTGTTAAATGCCCAGTTTTGACCATTATGCTTTCCGCGCTTTTGTTATTATTATGATTTGCACGAGAACGAGGCAGTTATTGTTCGTGGTGCGCAAAGCATAATGGTCAAAACTGGACCTTTGAATAAGGTCCCTAAGGTCTTGTATTCTTATGTGGGTGAAGGAAAAATTAAATTCTCCTGATAGTTTTGACCCCCAGAGATATGGCTTGGACACTATGTCCTAGAAGAAAAATGGAGCGTCGAGTGCCCAGACTTTTTAATCGATCTATTGATGTTTGTTTTAATTATGTTTATATCTCGATATTTTTTATTCGATTTTTTTCATTGATGAGAGTCCTCGAACAAGAGAGAAGTGAACCTTGTTGCGCACGAAGTGTAAACAAATGTAGAGGAGGGGGAGGGGCTTATTGACTTATCGTGTGTCAATCATGCTACTTCATTGACTCCATACCCGAAACTTAAATTAAATGATATTTTGTTTTCAGGTCTTGTAGGTTCATGAAACTGATGGCTTTCGTACTCTACTACACTGGTGCATGGAAGTTTAGCTAGTGGAATTATAGAATAATATTTATATGGAATTTATTTTGAATGTTATAATATAATAATTATATATTCTTATTTGTCATCAAAATCAAATGTCATCCTTTTGAGCTCTGGGTTTATGAATGTTGGATGAGGAAAATAAACTGTTCGGAAAACATGGAAAGGAATAAAAATGCTAATTTAGAAGATGTGTCGTCTTGAATTTCAGTTTTATTGTACTGTATTTCTCTCTTTTATTGGTATAACTTATATATGAAATATTTGACCTAGGATTTTGATGCTTTCATGTCAGATCACGTGTAATGCTCGCAATTCGCGTACTATCTATCAATCGAACGATCATGCAGTTGTAATTTTTACCAAATATGGTTTGTCTAGATCAGTTTTTTCTCAAAAATATGAAATCAGGCGCTTTGGGCATATAATGTGCATGTATTCCGAGTCACGTGTACCTTGCCATTCTGACTTGGTGTCGAACGAATGCAATTTTGCTTTGCTTGATCTGGAGGGGGGGAGGGTACAAAACTGCTTATTTGAAAAAAACTCAGGCAAAAGGAGTGTGCACTAAAGAACGATCGTCAGATGAACTTACGGTCTGACCTAAGTTTTGCCAAGCATGGCCTCGCATTATTTTAAGGCGAGCAACGCATAAATTTGTGATGGTAGTAAACTAAGTCGGTCTAAGTAGCTTCTATTTACCCTTCTGACCAAACACGTTCCTCTTTCCTATCCATCCTGGCCATAATCAGAAATCCATCGAACCACACATCAATTCAATCAATGATTGGATAGGAATTAAACTTTGATCATTGTTTTACAATATATTTTTTCTCAATAGCACAATACTGCAGGGACATTCAACCAGGAAAGATGATAGTTATCAAGGTAAATCACATGATGATCATTATGATGATAAAATGATGATGATGATCATGATGATGATGATGATGATGATGATGATGATGATGATGATGATGCATATGGCACCTGATGATGATGATGATCATGATGATCATGATGATGATGCATATGGCACCTGATGATGATGATGATGATCATGATCATGATGATCATGATGATGATGATGATGATGATGGTGATGATGCTGGTGATGATGATGATGATGATGATGATGATGATGATGATGATGATGATGAATGATGATGCTGATGATTATGATGCTGATGATGATTGCATGATAATGATCATGTTGATGATGGTCATCGTCATTATATCATCATCATCATGATATGATCATCATGATAGTCGTCATTATTAATATTAATAAGTACAATTAGTGCAATTAGTACTTTAACGCGCGACATCTACAATATTTTCTCGTCTTCCGACTTGTAGTTCTGTATGAAGCGTTTTGCAGTGTCCAGTGAAGTACGTATCCTAAAACCTTTGTCTTACGATCGTTAGGTTTCAATCCCTGTTTACGTCACCATCGTTGCCATGGCAATCATGAAAGAATGTTACTGCAAGCCTGCCCGTCCAAACGATCGTATGGGTATTCAACCCAACAAACGAGTCGCAGTACATCCTTGTGATAATGTTGAGAACAACACAGTGATCCATACCAGTTCTGGCGATGTTCTATGTCGACTTCCATCCAATGATAAACTAAGACAGAAGCTAGATATTGTCGGTGGTTATAATCGACATTACGTATCTCGAACCTTAGATGAAGCGAAGGTACACTTCAAGAATTTATTTGAGGCATATGGACAAAACTATACCAATACCAGTGATTGGCAATCCTGGCATATCAAAGATTCAAGTTTGGACGATGCAAAGGAGACGGGAGATATGGAGTCACCGGGAGATAGTGGATCGGTTCTGGTGAAGAGACGAGAATCAAGCAACAGTTCGAATATACAATGCTTGGCTGGTGGTCGGGAAACGAATGAAGGTAACAAAAATTATGGTAGCGATCAATCACAATGAAAATGAGGAAAAGAGAGAATTAGGGTTTTCTGTTAGTTCTCGTTTTTGCTTCGGAGGACTTCTTTCCTCTATTGAGGGTGCTAGAATGTATATATTGGGTTTTAGCATATACCAACTTGTGTACTTCCTATGATCGCGCGCACTCATTGGTTAATTCGAGGTGAATATTGTACGATATTCTTATCAAGAAATTGCTCTATAAAATGTGTCGTTTCTGCTCAGCCATTTTCTATTTCCATATATGGAAAATACTTACCATATTTGAAGTTTGACAGTTGAAAAAAAAATTTTTTTTCGAGGAAAACTTTATTCTCAGATAAAGATAAAAGTCGGCGTTGCGTGAAAACGAGGCTTACTAACCCACATACAAGATGGCGGACGAAGGTTCCAAATGTAGATCCAAATCTTTTCATAAAATTGTCTCAGAGAAAAGTAAAATCTGACATAAAATATCCTCAGCAGCTAAATTTAATAACAGAAAATAAGATAATACAAGAATTATCTTTCCATGAGTTCCCAAAGGGTTAAGAAGGCGAAGGAAATGCTATGCAAAGAAAGGACAAAAAGTCGCTCCCTAGATCGAGCAATCACTTTTAATTTGTCCAGAAAAACCCAAGGGATACTAATTAACATGAACGGCTATTTACTGTTTAGGAGTCCATTTTTGTCCAGCCTGCCAGCGATACACTGAATTACCAGCCAAACTTTACCCCCGATACCTCAACGAGCTGACATGCGATGACTCTCACAGTGGAAGCAGTACGACCCCTGGCTGTTATTTATCCGGTAACTTCCAAATCGGAACATGTCGTCAGATAAACATGACTATCGACCTTCTGTCCCACCAAAATGGACAATATACGTTAACATATGAGAATGAAACTGTCAAGATTTATGAAGCGCTGTACGAGACGGTTACACAGGAACTGAGGATCAGCTGTGAATGCCTAGGATTTCCAAGTAAAGTATTACTGAATATTATTAATAATAATGAAATGAAACATTTTCTTTTGTGTTCAAAACATTTATGAAAACAGAATGAATGAAGAATAATAATAGTGATAATAAGAATATAACAAGTTTTGTTTCTAGCCTTAACACCTTATCCACAAAACACCACACACACCACAACTACTATAATGAGATTCGCTTTGATTCAGCCACCATAACTTACCATGAGGAGAAGTAGTTAGTGGTGTTGGTTTTCGAAAGTGGGAGCAAGTGGCTGCCTACTACAGAACATAATCCATAAAAAAAGTTTATCAATATAGTCGCGTAATGCTAATTAATATCAAATCTGAGAATATGTGAGTGTTCTTCTGTCGTTTTCAAAGTATGTTCGATTAAACAAAAGAAAAATGACATTTTGACATTGACATTGAAAGAAAAAGAAGCTAACTCTATAACCAAAACTTTCATTATTTATAAAATAATATATAACTTTCATCATGTCGTATCGTATCTCGTATTCTCTTATCGCGTATGGTATCGTATCGTATCTCGTATCGTTTCTCGTATCGCATGTCGTATCGCATATGGTATCGCATCATTGTATCTTGTATCTTAACTAGTATCATATCTCTTATTGTATTTCGTAACGTATCGTATCTCGTATTGTATTCCGTATCCTATTGCTACATTCACCGTTTCATTTCTACAGTAAAGACTGATAAAAATGAATTATCCACTGATCCTAGTTCCCAGCGGATGTACTCGGGGGTAAAGTGACGGAGTGGTCCGACGGAGCTTCATATTGCAACCCCAAAAAAATACGCAAACCTTAAATTTTACACCCAAAAAAATACATTGCAGCCAAATTTCACACCCCAAATAAATGCAAGGTCTATATATACCTCAAAAATGATTTATGTTTCTTTACGAAACTCACACATTGCTGAAAAAAACAATCAAACGACTAATTTTCTGATTATCGAAACAAAACGGAACCCGGAGATTTGACGACCCAAAAAAATACGGGTGTCATTATGAGACCTAAAAAAAAATTCGTGGCTGGCCTCTTGACCCAATAAGATACCGGAAACGAAAAATTTCAACCCAAAAAAATACGTAGAACCCCCCCATCAACTTACCCCCCGAGTACTTCCCCTGCGTCCTTGTTTCAGTAACATCTGTCTTTTTCCATTTATTGCAGACTTAGTAAACCCATAAAGTGAAGAGGTCAGCAAAGAAGAACCAAATAAAAATATTGAAAGCCACGTGTTATATTTCAGTAGATCTACTTTCAATGATGTGTCACAATTTCGAATTATTTAAACTTATTAATATCAGCATGAAATTTAATTAAACACTTAAAAAATAAAATGTTTTAGTTGTGCAATTTTGATAACGTTTTTTACTCACTGTTCAAGATTGTTCTAAGGTAATTTTGGCGTTGCACTCACCTTTTTGAATCCGTTTATGACGACGTTTAATAAGGTTTATTGAAATACTCTCGCACCATATCGACGGTGAATTAGAGTATAGCTAAGGCACTAAAATACGCTACATTAAATACACACATACAACTAGTTGCAAGAAGGTTGTCATAGGAAGAAAGAACAATAATAATTTAGTGAGAAAGGAATATATTAAAAAGACAAAAGAAAATCACTGAAGCTTAACCCTTTGTTTAGCAAACGTTCTTTCTCTCCTATGACAACCTTCTTGCAACTTAGTGTATGTTTACAAAATTATATCCAATAAAAATTAGAAAAAATGGTTGTAGCAAAGACCTTTACAGTTGCAATTGAATTGAATTCCAAAATGCTACTAGGAAACAAAAAACTTCTTCTACATCTCTTAGTCCTACATTGGCAAAATGGAAAAATGTGACCCGTCGAGTGTACGTTAATCAACACATCTATCATTGTACGTTTATTACCCGCGATGACGGATCTCTGGTAATCTTCTCAAATGTTTTGGTGCAGATAGAATCCCTTCTCTCGTCGATTCTGGTGGGATGTTCTTGCAAGTGCAGCGCTCTACGGGATGTCTCGGTGAAGGATTCGTAGCGCTCTTTTTGCAGTTTCTCGACCTTATCAGACAGGCATAACATAGGTAGTCAGGTAGTGCTCCAGACGGGACGGCAGTATTCCAGGATGGATCGGTTAAGGGCTACGTAGATTTTGACCAGGTATGTAATGACATCATCACTGTCATCACTCTTTTGTATTCATGACGTCATACTTCATAATGACTTTAACCATAATTCCACATCTTTAATTAATCATCATCACACATATTTAACTATATCTATAGGTTACAAACAATTCTAGACGCGTCGTTGAAGCCATTGCAGGGTAATCTCTGGCAGTGCCTGAACGGAGATTGTATCCATGGGACACACATGTGGGCTGTGTGCTTTCATTTTGGCAAGGAAAAATTGTCAAATACACATCAAATACACATTAATTTTTAATTCTTCTGAAACACTGGTATTTCCTAAACTAATCAGAGTTACTGATTGCATTACAGATATTGGTACTAGCTGTTTGTGTTTTCTGTTTTTCCCTCGCCACGTCATGGGAAGAACATCAGAAAATGAAACCAGACGAAGACAAACGTCATTATGTCCAACCACCGCCACTACCAGAGAAACCATGTGGCGAGCTCTGCATTGGAACAGAATCGAACAAAACCATTCAAACCAAAAAGGAAAAGGTCATTTGTCTCGTGCCAACTGTGGAACAATTGATTGAACAACTCAATACGTTCGGAGGCTACAACCGCCATTATGTTGCGATTACGATGAAAGATGCCATGGCCAACTTTGTTAACCTTCTTCCAAAAGTGAAAGAACCAACACCTACCTCCCCGACTCCTAAGGGATATTGGGGCTTCTACAACCGACCACATAAGGGTCGTGGACGTGGACGTGGACGTGGACGTGGACGTGGACGTGGACGTGGTCGGAGTCACAGCAGCGCAGATGCAAGTGCTGAAAATTTCAGTGAAAGGCAGAAGAGACAAACAAATTCAAGCCTAGATTGCCTGACACTAAGATGCGTAAATTGAAGTACGAAGTTCCCGGGTAACGCTTATCGCACCTGTCCTGCATGTCAGAGATGTAGAGTGCTTAATGCTGCCTTCTTCCCCAGGATCGTAAACGAAGTGAACTGTGATAGCTCGGCTTCAGGCTATTCCAAAACCATTTATTGTACTCCATTTATTGGTGAATGAACATCTCATCTGCTTCTGGTTGGCAATTGGGAAAATAAATTCTACTTTTTTCTACCTCCTATCTTGGGTTAACCCCTATCCCCAGCAATATAATAGAAAGTCGTAAGGGTGCTATTTCAATTTGATGCCAGGAGTATCTTAAGGTGAATCTATGGAGGAAATTCCATATCCGATAGCCCTCAGTCTTTATTTTATCGTACTTTGTCTCGAATGATATGTTTTTCCAAAGTGTCTTCCTTAAAATTGCTACAAGTAGGCATTTGGGGATGAGCTCTTCAGCTTTCATCCACGTTTTCTCGGAAATTTCACCTGTTGTGGATTCGATTGGCTACATTTTTGCAAGCAAAGTTTCGAAACGGGTTAAAATTTTCGATTTCCAGCCTTGCTTGATTTTAACAGACATCTTCCTTTCAGTTTATAAGCCCTTTTACGGTTTAAGAATCGTCTTCAGTGCGCATGCGATTTTATCCCGAATTTCACAA
>OCZR010156341.1:0-10016 GCA_900234385.1 Anemonia viridis | reverse complement strand
AGTATCAGTGTAGAACAATGGTGCAAACTGCTGTTGCAAGAAGAGGTCCAGGAAGCCCCTATTAATGGGAGTATCCGTATGTTGAACAATTATTCTGGAAGCCTATTTCAGTGGAAATATGTATGACGAAAGAAGGTGCAACAGCTAATTATAGTTAAATTACCTGGTGCGCTAACAACTGAGAATGTTGCGAGGCCCATAGAATGTACTCCGAAACAAACCCTAGAGCATCGTAACGAGTTGCTTGAACCAGTTGGGGAATGTAGAAAAGAATAGAGTTTGGCGGGAAAGACTGTAGAACCCTGATTGCGTACTGGGCTGTCAATGGATGTGGAGGATACTGCTGTGAAAACAGAGCCATTGCTTGAACAGGAGGGACTGGGGCCCAACACAGGACGTACGTCAGTTCTGGGATGTCGGTTTTAACGCTTGTCGCGGTAACGAGAAACTTTAAATGTAAATTACAAATTTTAGCTTGGAATAACACAGGCAGCCCAAGCAATGTTCTTGTGTACAATTTACAGCAAATGTATGTGGTGGATTTGCTATGATTCGAATATACATCTATGTTTAATAAATCTTGACAAAACTTTAATACATTGTTGATTGGATCTTAACTAGCCACTGTACGAAGTCTGAGATCGATCCGACGCTTACTTTCCGAGATTTTTAGCGGAGCTCCATACTTAAGAAAAATTGATATTATAAAGAATAATTTAACAATCACTATTTCGTATTTCCAATAAACCCAGATTGGAGTTTGAACTTTGTAGATTTCAACAGTAGTTAGTAGAAAATAGTAGTTGGAGAAAAAGAATTTTGACGAAGAAACCTGGACTGCAAAGACGAAGGAATTTCACCGAAGAAAAGCGGGAAGCAGAGCGAGAAAGAAAACACCAAAATTCACGGAGGAGGAAAAAGAAAATGAACGTGAAAGTCATAGGTTTGTGAGATAAACCTTCACGGAGGAAAAGGCGACTTGGTTAAGAAGATTTAGCAAAAGAAAATTAAAGTTTACGATGTGGATTTTTAAAGGAGGACTTGAACGAAAATCGCTCAAACTTCAATTGAGCTGAAACTTCTTCAGAATAATCTTTAGTGGTTAAATAAACACTGTATGAAGTTTTATCGCTTTATTCAGGTCGAAAGTATTATATTTTAATTTATGGTTCTTTTTTTTGACGTCTGTGACGTCATATACTCAACATCACGCATCGCTCAATACTTTCGTATTTCATATCTGGGATAGTTTTGAAATTTCTATAGATAACGAATTTTAAAGTTGAATGAAATATGAAAAAGGCATATATATTACACCAAAATATTCGCCTTTTACTGGACTTTTTCAGTCGCAAAATGAGCTTATACGTAAAAGACATTTAGCTAGTTTGTGTAAACATTTGCTAAATAAAAATGCTTTGTTCTATGCAAACATTCATATTTCCTATCGTCTATAATTTATAACTAGTTTTCTTCGAATTGAAGAAGTTTTCGGATGCTTTTGAAGACTTAAAATATTGATTTTCTTTCAGTTTTTCCTTCTTGTAAAATTATCACAAGAAGAGATTGTCACGTATTCAGCACTTATATTACTATTCCTTTGGAGCTCCGCCTTTAGGCAGTGCCTAAATCGATATATTAATTTTTGCTCTCCCCATCATAAAAATTGACTTGGAGACAATTCGTCAGTATTGCCGGAGAAATGATCATTCTGTAAGGTTACTTAGGTTTAAAGTCCATAAAAGCAGTTAAATGTTCATTTTCGAGACGATTTTGCGTAACTGATGATTGCTGTAGGCGTTTGAGTCTCCAGCCTTCCCAATTTTTCTGATGGGGAGAGCAAAAATAAAAACTCTCGGAAAATAAGCGTCGGATCGAGCTCAGACTTCGTACAGTGGCTAGTTAAGACCCAATAAACAATGTATTAAAGTTTTGTCAAGATTTATTAAACATAGATGTATATTCGTATCATGAAAAATCCACCACATACATTTACTGTAAATTGTACACAAGAACATTGATTGGGCTGCCTGTGGAAACAGCTTGAAATTCGGAAAAGAGAAAAGAAAAGAAAAGAAAAGAAAAGAAAAAGAAAAAGAAAAAGAAAAAGAAAAGAAAAGGTAGGAAAAGAAAAGAAAAGAAAAGAAAAGAAAAGAAAAGAAAAGAAAAGAAAAGAAAAGAAAAGAAAGGAAAGGAAAGGAAAGGAAAGAAAAGAAAAGAAAAGAAAAGAAAAGAAAAAAAATAAGAAAAGGAAGGAAAAGAAATAAGAGGAAAATGAAGAAGAAACAAATCAGGAAAAAAAGAAGTAATATCCCTGTACATGTAAAAACCCCTTGCAGCACGTACAAACTGATGTAGATTAATCAGTTTGAGGACAAAACAGTAGGTTTCGATTTTCAGAAGACTGGAATTCTTTGGCCGGTTTTGCCTTCTAAATTGAGCTGCTTTGATGTCTATTGAGGTTTTTCAGTGCGACGTCACAAAATCTTAAAATTTTATCTTCTGGGAATGGAGTTCATATTCGAAATTATCAAGCAGATATTAGTAAAAAAAAGCAAAGTTTCATGAGCACCGCACATAAACTGTCGAAGCTATGATTTTTCAAAAACACGAAATTTAACAGAGAAATGTTTGCTGGGGCAAATTTTGCCTGTCAACATACATTTCTTTGTAATATTTCGTGTTTTCAAAAAATCATATCTTTAAGACGTTGCATGCAATCTTCACGACACTTTGCAATTTTAATAATATCTGCATGGCAATTTTAAAAATGAACTTACTTTTCAGATAAAACAATGTTTTCTGAAGTGTGACGTCACACGAAAAACCTCGATATCTAGATCTAGTATTTTCTAACCTGTAACGCAGCGGGTAAATCGGACACAGCAGTTGGGTCCAGTCTCACAAGACGAGTTACTTCCTTGTGTAAGGATGGCATTTCTTTAAACCTGTATTTACAGAATTCAATGAGCGAAAGGTCACAACAATATCGAATTTTCGTAAACTTTGTTTTCAAGGATTTTCACCATATTTTCTTTTGTGCTGACATTACGAAAACATTTCAGGCGTGGTCAGCAACATGCAATAAAACCTTCACCATTACCTTTTGGAAATAGCTTTGTGGTTTGTTTGATTAAAAGAGTTGCATTTGAAAACAAATATATAATTAAAATATAGACTCAGTATTTATCGTTACCTGGTTGGAAGATAGACCGCAATGTCAGGTGACATCTGCCATGCCAGCCGTACTAGATCTCTCCATATTCGTTCCGTGAAAAGGGTTTGGTTGGCCCAGTTGGTAAGCGAGTCCTCGCCCTAATTTATCAAATGCAATTAATTAGTTTGCCTAATTCTGACACTTATCTTGGGGAATTCAACATGTGAAGTGTTAGAGGGAGGGACGTCCCGCGATTCGCTCGCTGTATTTGGGAAAAATCCGAGGTGGAAAGCCGACTGAACAATATTTACTTTGGATTCGAGCCCTGTGAAAGATCTACATATGATATGCTATTCACATATCAGCAAACCTTTTAGAAATACTATGAAGTTTAGAAATTCTTGCATACCTCAAAAGCCAGATCAGTTCTTGCGGTAGAATTGTGCCAGGTGGAGAGTCGCTCTACTTCTCGACGTATCAGCGCTAGAATCAAGTTGCGTCGTTTTAGGTAGTCCTTGAAAGCATTTTGGTTGCTGGCGAAGTCCTTGTTTTCAGAGGCGCTGGCCGAACGTCTTGAAGAAAGGTTACTTGCGAGTGGCATCGTGTTCATCCAGAGATTCCCCTAACGAGATAAGAAGGCAAAACAATGGGAACTCAGGGTCAAATCTTCCACTCTCCATGTGTACATCAGAATTGTCAATGCGTGTATGCTCAAACCGTTCCTACATTTTTATGCACTAAGTCGTTGGGCATCCGAACAAACCAAGTTATATTTCAGACAGTTGAAGACCATGGACTTCTATTATCATTCATAAAAATGTTGAAAATGCATTATAGCCAGAAATATGGAACCGGAAAAGGCGGAGCTTATATTCAACCACAGGGAACCCACTGTTAGTATAGACATATAGGGAAAAATTACGCTTTTGTGATGATTGTTTTCACTTGTTTATGTTCTCTAGGGCATAATACTCCAAGTCCAAAATTATATTTATCATTTTTTTCAAATTCCCCATTTTCAAAATGAAAAATCGTGATAGATTTAACAGATATTTCTGATTAGTTATGCTCTTCTGGATCGTCTATGCCAGTGCTACAAGACAAGAGTGAGGACCGACGAGTTCGAAAACAAGAGAAAGAGCTCACAATCTCTTAATATATATAGAAGGACAATATGGAATCTTCCATACAAAATTCGTTTTCTCAAAATGCCGAAAACCGTGCGATGAACAAAATAAACATTTAAGCAACAGTGAGGACGGTAAGTTCCATATTATATTTATTTTCAAGCTTTTGGGATTAATTATTTTTATTCCATACATTTCTTTTATGCCTGCTGACGCCATATTTTTTCCTCATATTTCTGGCTCTGGAAAAAAATCAGTTTTAGTTAAATCCAAAATAACTAGTTATTTTTACTCACCTGTAAGTATGGCCCCAATCCAGTTTGTGAACTAGAATACTGAGAGCCAGGCCCCACTGAACTTTGTTGTCCGAGCTGGAATGGGTCGAGTGCGTTCATAAAGTTTTTCATGTATTTCTTGTCAGACAATATTGCTTGCCAAAACTTGATGAGGATTTTAATATCTTCCCGTAGTTCCGTACCTTCCACTACGGGCCACATTGGCTCAACGCTTAACGTAACAAAAATATTAAATATCATTTCAAACAGTTAAAGAGACACAAGCTGCAAGGGCAGCCGGCCCTGCATGGGCAGGTGGGAAAAATTCAATTTAAAACATCTTTTCTCTCGGCGCTTTTATCTGTGCCAATGATCTAGATTTAATCTGGGCTTCCTTTTGTTGTTTGGATTTCATTAGAGTGCAAACATTATAAGTGTGAAACTTTAGTAAAACAAAATTGTACTAATTTGTACAAAATCTTTTGTTTTCTATTGTTTAATTAGTACTATTTTGTACTAAATACTATTTTGTGTTTCACAGATATACTGTTTGCACTCTAACGATTTCATTTACGACTCATTTTAGAAGTCGATCTATTCATAGCTAACAAGTTTAAAATGTCCATGATTTATACATGGGTTTCATTTGGGATTTTCTTCAAGTATTTTTGCTTTTATTTTTTCAAGGATTCTAAAAATGGTTCTCTTGTGAAAATATTTTGTTGTTGTTGTTGTTGTTTCAAGTTCAGATGCAAATTAAGCGACGTCTCCGAACTAAAACAACAAACAACAACAAACACGATTAACGAAAATAGGTAAATGAGAGTTGTCAGAAGTACGGCCAGGTGACCTCTGTTTTATTCGCCATAGCGTCGTTAATACATTGCTTTTCATGACGATCGAACTCAAAGTTCAGCATTACAATTTACATACTGTACTTACAATAACGAGTAATAGAAAGATACTTGTTTAAAGGACAACCGACCTAGTACTTGTCTACTGTCCTGTCCTTGATGTCAGCCGTACGTTAGGCAATGAGTTTTATTTTCCTTAGTAACACTAGACAAGCATCTCCGACTTCTCTCATTCGTAGCACATACAGGACAGGGTTGACTAACGACTTCATGTTTACTGCTAGGTTAGCGTAATTCATTGCTAATGTTGTACTCCGATTCACATCCACAAGACTAATGAATCCAAAAACACATACTGTGGGGATGTAGCATATTATTATCATAGTAAAGACAAGAACCATGGTAGTTAAAGCTCTTCTGTACTGACTAACATCAATGCAAGGGCGTGTAAAATCAGCTCTGGAGGCATCGACGGTGATTGATTCGGTGTTCGACTCTTCCTGGGCAGGTTTAACCTGGATACAGTATGTTCGAAGCGCACTGAACGACTTGATATAGAGAATTATAAGAAGAGCCAAAGAGGCGACTAGTATGACCGCTGCTGCAGGAATAAGTGCTTTAACTACTCTAAGCGTCGAGAAAAACCCCACACATACAGAAAAGACCCAAAGTCCAACAACAGTGATGCGTACACGAGTCACTGTCACCGTGGATTTATAGCGCAATTTCAATCTTATTGCAAGGTATCGGTCGACGGTGATGGCAACAAGAGAATAGAATGAAACCGTAGCTAATGATGTATTTACTTGTCTGACGGGTAAAGCAAGGGCACAAAACAGTTGCTCGTAATTCATCACATCAGATAGTGCAAGCGCCATCAGCAAAGGTTCAGCCAGCAAACCAACCAGAAGATCAGTAGATGCAAAACTCGTTAGCAAGATATACGATGGTCCTTGTAAAGTTGAAGTTGTGAAGACAGTTATAATCACCATTCCGTTCAACACTATAGTAGGGACAGCCATCAACACGTTCATGATAAAAAATGCAATCAAATGCCCATTTGTGGCTGGGTTTCCTATATCTGTTCGAATGTTGTAGATGCGCAAATCCATCAAACATCCCGGGGTTTCTACAGAGGTGTTGTTCATATTGAGGTCTTCCTACCGTCTACTGTTCAACTGAGTTCCTAGTTTTCTTGCAATCATCTCTGCTTCCGTTTCAATCTTAAAAGTAAACTTCACCTGTTCATATTGTCACATCCTCAATTACCTTAAAGTGCACCTAACCCCAGATACAATACTTTCAGTATTGATTCTACATGAAGTGAATAGTCGAACGTTGAAATATTAGGCTTCATTTGAGAGATGCGTCTTTAAGTTATAAAGGTTTATACTTCCAATATGTTAATGACTGTGACGTCTACCCAGGCTTTTGAGCGTATTTTTCCAACTTGTAATACTAAACACTGGGCATTATTTGACACCAAATTTACAGTAAATATTGTGGGAACCACGATTGTAATGATGATGCTTTTTAGACACTGTTTGTGGGAACCAGCTCATTTTTGTATATTTAATGAAGCTTGGGTAGACGTCACCATCAGCATATTGGAGGTACAAACCTTTATATCTAAAGACGCATCACTCAAATAAAGAAATATTTCACCATTCGACTATTCACTTCAGGTACAATCAATACTGAAAGTGTTGTATCAGGGGTTAGATGCACTTTAATAACGATTTTCAGTGAGTCAGTGTTCGAAACTATATTATTTCATATTAATCATTCATTCTTTAAAGTTTTTTATCATATCATTAAATCCAAACGCATCAACCTATTCCAACTTCGAGCAATTACCTTTTCTTCTAGAAAAAATCTTCATGGTCTTTTTACAGTCATCTGCTCTATTCAACATGAGATGCCTTAGAATATAATAACAAGACGCACAAAAGAGCCAATAGTGATGAATAGGTAATTTATACACCGTAAAGAAAGAGAATACTTACTGACGTTTCGGACGCTAGTCCTTCGTTGGAGCAAGGACGTGACCGGCTCTTACATCCAAATATGTATATTATACTAATGCATGCACCAAAAGTGCCAAAAACACAAAATTAAACAATACATGGCCTTGACAGTAAAAAAACTATTAAAACTAATAGAGGTTTTGCATGGCAGCCATGTTGCATGGCAGGAACAATACAATTGTTTTACATGATAAAGAATTCAATTCTCCATGCTAGACTAGACTAATGCTGGATATTCCTGTCTTATGTAAACAGCGAACGTATTAAAAAGAAAAAAAAATCATTGTTACACTACATTGAGCGTTTCTATCGGGCGATGCTAAAATACATGGAGGAAATGAAGGTTTACATGCCAAGCCTTCGGATCATCTTTCTAATACACAAACATGTAAAATAAACGAATTTTTATTGCATTTTATCATTTTGAGTTCAAGATATACAGTCAATTCTCAAAAAGGTTGTCCAGATAAAGTCGACACCTTGTAAACAACAAAGTCATTTACGTATAATCCACATTATTCTCATCATTTACATCAGGGAGGTGTTTACATATACCATGTTCTCTTTAATTTCTCATGAAATTTGTGACTTTTGCTGCAAAACTGCAGTGCACTGTACACATTTAATGTATTCTCGCATTTTGAATTGAAATTCAATGAAGAAAATAAAAAAGTTATGTATGCAAATGACTTTATTGTTGACAAGATGTCAACTTTATCTGGACAACCTTTTTGAGAATGACTGTATATTCAGTTGACTGACTTGTGGAATCAAGAGAAAATATAATAGGAAAGCTTTTTTCCTACATATTTTTCGTGAATGAGAACAGCTCAATCATACCAAAAACAACACGAATCGAGAAGTGATGAAACAAGAAAGAAGTTCACCTGGTCTAGATGTATGTCATAATTTTTGAATAATGTTAATTTTCTCAAAGAGCGACTCTATGAGCACTTGTTGGAATTCATAATCAAATCTCTCTCGTCTTTTTGTTTTACATCCGTCTCTTGAAGTAAAACTATTAGTCTTCAAGTTAAAGTCAATAGCTGAGTGTCTTAACGTATTGATTAAGAGGAATGAAGTGATGCCGTTAAAAGAATTGGTTTAAGTATAAAAATGAATGAAAATCAACAATATGACTAGTGGTTTCTAATAGAAAGTGAAGTGCTGCGAGATTGCCTTATATCTGCTACTGTGTGCCGGGTGTGTCAGTGCAACGTTTCCCATAAAACAAAAACTATATGTATAAGTAAAAGTTGATTAAAGATGATGAAAAAATAGATTGGATGAAAAATGAAGTAAGATATTGAATATTATGCTAAAATGATTTTGCCCATTTGGGTATACGGAAAATTTCTGCAATATCGATCATGTGTGCGTGCCTTTCAAGCCACGTTCCCTGTCAGCGATCTGTCTCAGCCTGACCTTTGGTCGATTTTCAAAGCAAGCACATAAGCTAAGTTTAAGTAATCATTTTCGTAGCGTTATTATGTCAAAAATAAACCTATTTACTACTGGGAGCGTTCATTGTTCAGTGTTCGACGGGAAAACTTCGAGCACACAACAGCGCTAAAAACTCATAAAAGAATATTGCTTTCCTCCTCGAAATATTACTAAACTGTTCGTGACCTTGATGAATACTCCCAGTAATAAATAGGTTTAGGTTTGACATGATCCAACAACGAACAAAACCGAAGACTCGGGTGACAGGGCAGGCAACATGTTATTATACACATGTAAGTGACACAGGGATCCCATGCCACAAGACTATAGTGTCGCAAATAAGAGTTTATCCAATAATTAACGAAATCTGTCCAATTAAGACAGTCAGAGCGAAGCCAACATTACTACTGTCATATTAGTTGCTGTCGTCCTCCTCCTCCTCCTCTCTTTTCAGTTCTTCCTTCTCTTTCTACTCTTCTTCTTCTTCTTTTTCTTCTTCTCCTTCTCCTCCTTCTCCTCCTTCTCCTCCTTCTCCTCGTCCTCCTCCTTCTTCTTCCAAACCAATAGATGGTCAGCTAGGGATGTCGGATACGAGAGATGGTTGTTGGATACGAGAAGTCTTGCCATGTCTTCCACTAAAATGAATCGAGTGCATACCAGAGGCAGTTGGAGGCGAGAAAGGTTCGACAGCGGTGTGCTTGCTAACACAAGAATGTCTCATCTTTCTTAATACCTGGAGGCAGGCTTGTCGAATCTCGTTCATTCGTACGATGTAAAGTATAGGATTGATACAATAATTGACATACAGTACGGTAAGGGCAAGAGAAGAGATCGCCGAAACGTCTGCTTTTAATTCTGTGAATGCGATGACAATCATCATGCATAACATTGGAATGTAGCAACCAATAATGAATGCAAATAACCAAGCCATAGTAATAAGAACTTGGTGGTACTTTGTGACGTTGCCCAGTGATGCCACGTCTTTCTGCGGTGACATCACAGTACTCTTGTGGGTTAGGCTGTGCGCAGTGTTCTTTTAAAGCGCGAAATGACTTCACGTAGCAAACAATCAAGACGACCAAACACAATGCGAAGAGCGTAGCAGCTGGGAACACGAGAATGGAGATTTCTTT